>CAUHTR010000934.1:0-97064 GCA_959609185.1 Schmidtea polychroa | reverse complement strand
GTTTAGAAAAGAAATTAAGAGAAAGCAACTTGTTAATAAAGGAAATGAATATCGAGAATATCACCAAACTACTTACTGTTATCCTCGAGAACACCTATTTTACCTTTGAACAAAATATCTATAAACAAGTTAAAGGTCTGCCTATGGGTTCTAGCATATCAGGACTGCTAGCAATCATCTTTATGGATAACCTCGAACGACAGACACTGAGGACCATACAACCCATCGGTTTCTATGCAAGATATGTAGATGATATCTTCATCTTGACCAAAAACAGAAAAGAAGCGGAGGAAATATTTCATTCATTCAATGCGGCTCATCAAGATATTAAGTTCGAAATCGAATATCCGGAAGAAGATGGATCCCTCAATTTATTGGATTTGAGAATCAAAATAGAAGAAAATACTCCAACATACGGGTTCTACAGAAAACCAGCTCGCAAAGAAATATTTATGCACCAAGATCAGCGCTTCCATACTTACAGAAAGTACATGTCATAAGAAACGAGAAACGAAGAATAGCCAATCGATGCACGGAGAAAACGAAAACTTTAAAGAGCAATCAAATTTCAATAAAATCCTACACCGAAACGGATACCAAGGTGAGGACATTGAAAAAAATGAATTCTACCCCAAGAAGATCTAGGGAATTAACACAAAAGAATCAGAAATATTTCTATCTGAATATCCCATTCATCAGTGACATACTCGACTTCAAGATCCTGAAAGAACTTAAACGTACCGGTCTTCCAATTCGGATAGCACATAAATCTTGGACATTGAGAAGGGCTCTGGCAGGCAACATAAATAGAGAAAACAATTGCACAATGAAAAACTGCCAGACACCGAAAGATATGTGCTTTAGAAAAAACATCGTCTATTGCATCACGTGCAATGTATGCAATGAAATCTACATTGGAAGTACCCTCAGGACATTGCACCAAAGAGTTAAAGAACATCTAGATCCTGGTGGAACATCCTCGTTGGGCAGACATTTCCGGCAGTGTCAGCCAACAGAGGAAAGAAAAAATATTTCAATAGAAATCATAGCTAATGGAAACATCCAAAAGAAAAATGTCAGAATCAAAGAAGCAATTCTCATAATAAACAGACAGCCAAAGATCAACACTAAAGAAGAAATCAATGAAATCATGAATTTGATCTGTTGTCATTGACTTTGAGAATAACTGACAATATATAAAGAAATTAAAAAAAATAGAATAAATTAAAAAGTAATAATTAGAATAATATAGAAAAAAATTTTAAAAAATAGGGTTTGAAAATCAAAATTGACACATTTATTGAAATATTTAAATAGCATATATAAGTAGTTATTGGAGGCTTTATTTAAAATATTTTCAAATATTTTATTAGGCTTCTAGAAGCTAATTATAGAAGCTGTAAAAAATTTAAAAATTTTAGTTTGTGTCATTTTGAAATTTTAAATGTAAAAATTATAAAAAAAATTTTAAAAGTTTTTAGTAAAACAATTCATTATATTTACAACCAATGAGAATTAAGAGAAAGGAAATAAAAGAAAGATTGAAGGGTATTTTGAAGAAGAACATTGCTAAATTCCAGGAGATTGACAAGGACTATCGTATAGTCGAAAATTCTTTCATTAAATACATTATTTGCAGCAAAAGGCTTATATTATCATTTTATTGTTTTAAATAATAAATGCTGCTACCAAGCAATCATCATTTTATACTTTCAAAAGGCCTGAGCCGGGCAAAATACTTGGAAATACGGAATTTAGCTAGAATCAACGAGAAAATTGCGAAATTATACTGCCAAATAAATTTCCTTCGCCGATGTAAGGAAATAAAGATCTTTCCAACAACAATTGATAACATCCACTTACCTCAGATTCTCAACAAAGATCAAAACATCAAGAGAAATAAAAACATCAAAGATTATATTTTAACAAATTTAATTAGAAGTATGTACGGAGAAACTCATCGGGAACAAAAGAATCAAGAAAACATTTTGAAAACGTATTTGAATAACCACCCAAAGGAATTGATCTACGAGGTACAAAGACAATCCTTCATGACAGCAGAAGCACATTATTCCTTGCGATTTGACAAAAGAATCAAACACCTTTTGAGAAAAAAGGAGCTCAAAGCAGGCCTTGTTAAGAACAGTGAAACACTGGACAGAAACGAAAGCATTACAGTGAACAAAGAACTAGTAACCGACCTCACAAATTGTCTATCCAAAGGTGAAAAAGGATTACTTTCACTAGGACCAAAGTTCAGTATAAACAGAGAAATAGATGAAGCAGCCATCCTCAATTTCAAAACAGCTCTTTGTCGCATTGCGTACCAGATCAAATGGAACAATACAATACCGCATGAAAATGAAAATAGCGAAAACCAGCTCCCAGTATACATAAACACAGATAAACTCTATCAACCAAATCCTGATGCAGAATTAGATTCAACACTCTCAAAGGTCTGTCACAAAATCATGGAGTTAGTTGAGAAGGAAAGAAGAAAACCATATCTCTCAAACCTAACGAAAGACGAACAGGCAATATTAAAATCCCTTAAAAAGAAACCGTACGTTTACTTGCCAAGTGACAAGGGGGGAGAATTTTGCGTTATAGAGAAGAATCGTTACTGTGAAGCTGGTTACGAACACCTCGGCAACATCGAAACATACAAGAAAGTCAGCCGCATGTCACCAAACACCATCGAAATGAAGATCAACAAAGTATGGAAAGCCATAGCTTTGGAAATGAGGCTCAACAACAGAATAACCAACAGCTTCGTCACAAAAAATTCTGATCTTCCTAACTTCTACCACCTAATTAAAACTCACAAAGAGGGTCCTGGTATCAAAATTAGACCTATAGTGTCCAACAAAAATGGACCAACAACTAAAACAAGTTGGCTCCTTGCAAAGATCTTGAAACCTTTATTGGACACGATACCACACCATCTTCAAAGCAGCGACTGCCTCATGACAAGACTAAATAATAACATGACTTGTCATAGAGAATTCCAATACCCATTTAGTCTTGATGTCGTATCACTATACACATCTATCGAACCAACAGAGGCTATTCAATGTTTAGAAAAGAAATTAAGAGAAAGCAACTTGTTAATAAAGGAAATGAATATCGAGAATATCACCAAACTACTTACTGTTATCCTCGAGAACACCTATTTTACCTTTGAACAAAATATCTATAAACAAGTTAAAGGTCTGCCTATGGGTTCTAGCATATCAGGACTGCTAGCAATCATCTTTATGGATAACCTCGAACGACAGACACTGAGGACCATACAACCCATCGGTTTCTATGCAAGATATGTAGATGATATCTTCATCTTGACCAAAAACAGAAAAGAAGCGGAGGAAATATTTCATTCATTCAATGCGGCTCATCAAGATATTAAGTTCGAAATCGAATATCCGGAAGAAGATGGATCCCTCAATTTATTGGATTTGAGAATCAAAATAGAAGAAAATACTCCAACATACGGGTTCTACAGAAAACCAGCTCGCAAAGAAATATTTATGCACCAAAGATCAGCGCTTCCATACTTACAGAAAGTACATGTCATAAGAAACGAGAAACGAAGAATAGCCAATCGATGCACGGAGAAAAACGAAAACTTTAAAGAGCAATCAAATTTCAATAAAATCCTACACCGAAACGGATACCAAGGTGAGGACATTGAAAAAATGAATTCTACCCCAAGAAGATCTAGGGAATTAACACAAAAGAATCAGAAATATTTCTATCTGAATATCCCATTCATCAGTGACATACTCGACTTCAAGATCCTGAAAGAACTTAAACGTACCGGTCTTCCAATTCGGATAGCACATAAATCTTGGACATTGAGAAGGGCTCTGGCAGGCAACATAAATAGAGAAAACAATTGCACAATGAAAAACTGCCAGACACCGAAAGATATGTGCTTTAGAAAAAACATCGTCTATTGCATCACGTGCAATGTATGCAATGAAATCTACATTGGAAGTACCCTCAGGACATTGCACCAAAGAGTTAAAGAACATCTAGATCCTGGTGGAACATCCTCGTTGGGCAGACATCTCCGGCAGTGTCAGCCAACAGAGGAAAGAAAAAATATTTCAATAGAAATCATAGCTAATGGAAACATCCAAAAGAAAAATGTCAGAATCAAAGAAGCAATTCTCATAATAAACAGACAGCCAAAGATCAACACTAAAGAAGAAATCAATGAAATCATGAATTTGATCTGTTGTCATTGACTTTGAGAATAACTGACAATATATAAAGAAATTAAAAAAAATAGAATAAATTAAAAAGTAATAATTAGAATAATATAGAAAAAAATTTTAAAAATAGGGTTTGAAAATCAAAATTGACACATTTATTGAAATATTTAAATAGCATATATAAGTAGTTATTGGAGGCTTTATTTAAAATATTTTCAAATATTTTATTAGGCTTCTAGAAGCTAATTATAGAAGCTGTAAAAAATTTAAAAATTTTAGTTTGTGTCATTTTGAAATTTTAAATGTAAAAATTATAAAAAAAATTTTAAAAGTTTTTAGTAAAACAATTCATTATATTTACAACCAATGAGAATTAAGAGAAAGGAAATAAAAGAAAGATTGAAGGGTATTTTGAAGAAGAACATTGCTAAATTCCAGGAGATTGACAAGGACTATCGTATAGTCGAAAATTCTTTCATTAAATACATTATTTGCAGCAAAAGGCTTAATATTATCATTTTATTGTTTTAAATAATAAATGCTGCTACCAAGCAATCATCATTTTATACTTTCAAAGGCCTGAGCCGGGCAAAATACTTGGAAATACGGAATTTAGCTAGAATCAACGAGAAAATTGCGAAATTATACTGCCAAATAAATTTCCTTCGCCGATGTAAGGAAATAAAGATCTTTCCAACAACAATTGATAACATCCACTTACCTCAGATTCTCAACAAAGATCAAAACATCAAGAGAAATAAAAACATCAAAGATTATATTTTAACAAATTTAATTAGAAGTATGTACGGAGAAACTCATCGGGAACAAAAGAATCAAGAAAACATTTTGAAAACGTATTTGAATAACCACCCAAAGGAATTGATCTACGAGGTACAAAGACAATCCTTCATGACAGCAGAAGCACATTATTCCTTGCGATTTGACAAAAGAATCAAACACCTTTTGAGAAAAAAGGAGCTCAAAGCAGGCCTTGTTAAGAACAGTGAAACACTGGACAGAAACGAAAGCATTACAGTGAACAAAGAACTAGTAACCGACCTCACAAATTGTCTATCCAAAGGTGAAAAAGGATTACTTTCACTAGGACCAAAGTTCAGTATAAACAGAGAAATAGATGAAGCAGCCATCCTCAATTTCAAAACAGCTCTTTGTCGCATTGCGTACCAGATCAAATGGAACAATACAATACCGCATGAAAATGAAAATAGCGAAAACCAGCTCCCAGTATACATAAACACAGATAAACTCTATCAACCAAATCCTGATGCAGAATTAGATTCAACACTCTCAAAGGTCTGTCACAAAATCATGGAGTTAGTTGAGAAGGAAAGAAGAAAACCATATCTCTCAAACCTAACGAAAGACGAACAGGCAATATTAAAATCCCTTAAAAAGAAACCGTACGTTTACTTGCCAAGTGACAAGGGGGGAGAATTTTGCGTTATAGAGAAGAATCGTTACTGTGAAGCTGGTTACGAACACCTCGGCAACATCGAAACATACAAGAAAGTCAGCCGCATGTCACCAAACACCATCGAAATGAAGATCAACAAAGTATGGAAAGCCATAGCTTTGGAAATGAGGCTCAACAACAGAATAACCAACAGCTTCGTCACAAAAAATTCTGATCTTCCTAACTTCTACCACCTAATTAAAACTCACAAAGAGGGTCCTGGTATCAAAATTAGACCTATAGTGTCCAACAAAAATGGACCAACAACTAAAACAAGTTGGCTCCTTGCAAAGATCTTGAAACCTTTATTGGACACGATACCACACCATCTTCAAAGCAGCGACTGCCTCATGACAAGACTAAATAATAACATGACTTGTCATAGAGAATTCCAATACCCATTTAGTCTTGATGTCGTATCACTATACACATCTATCGAACCAACAGAGGCTATTCAATGTTTAGAAAAGAAATTAAGAGAAAGCAACTTGTTAATAAAGGAAATGAATATCGAGAATATCACCAAACTACTTACTGTTATCCTCGAGAACACCTATTTTACCTTTGAACAAAATATCTATAAACAAGTTAAAGGTCTGCCTATGGGTTCTAGCATATCAGGACTGCTAGCAATCATCTTTATGGATAACCTCGAACGACAGACACTGAGGACCATACAACCCATCGGTTTCTATGCAAGATATGTAGATGATATCTTCATCTTGACCAAAAACAGAAAAGAAGCGGAGGAAATATTTCATTCATTCAATGCGGCTCATCAAGATATTAAGTTCGAAATCGAATATCCGGAAGAAGATGGATCCCTCAATTTATTGGATTTGAGAATCAAAATAGAAGAAAATACTCCAACATACGGGTTCTACAGAAAACCAGCTCGCAAAGAAATATTTATGCACCAAAGATCAGCGCTTCCATACTTACAGAAAGTACATGTCATAAGAAACGAGAAACGAAGAATAGCCAATCGATGCACGGAGAAAAACGAAAACTTTAAAGAGCAATCAAATTTCAATAAAATCCTACACCGAAACGGATACCAAGGTGAGGACATTGAAAAAATGAATTCTACCCCAAGAAGATCTAGGGAATTAACACAAAAGAATCAGAAATATTTCTATCTGAATATCCCATTCATCAGTGACATACTCGACTTCAAGATCCTGAAAGAACTTAAACGTACCGGTCTTCCAATTCGGATAGCACATAAATCTTGGACATTGAGAAGGGCTCTGGCAGGCAACATAAATAGAGAAAACAATTGCACAATGAAAAACTGCCAGACACCGAAAGATATGTGCTTTAGAAAAAACATCGTCTATTGCATCACGTGCAATGTATGCAATGAAATCTACATTGGAAGTACCCTCAGGACATTGCACCAAAGAGTTAAAGAACATCTAGATCCTGGTGGAACATCCTCGTTGGGCAGACATCTCCGGCAGTGTCAGCCAACAGAGGAAAGAAAAAAATATTTCAATAGAAATCATAGCTAATGGAAACATCCAAAAGAAAAATGTCAGAATCAAAGAAGCAATTCTCATAATAAACAGACAGCCAAAGATCAACACTAAAGAAGAAATCAATGAAATCATGAATTTGATCTGTTGTCATTGACTTTGAGAATAACTGACAATATATAAAGAAATTAAAAAAAATAGAATAAATTAAAAAGTAATAATTAGAATAATATAGAAAAAAATTTTAAAAAATAGGGTTTGAAAATCAAAATTGACACATTTATTGAAATATTTAAATAGCATATATAAGTAGTTATTGGAGGCTTTATTTAAAATATTTTCAAATATTTTATTAGGCTTCTAGAAGCTAATTATAGAAGCTGTAAAAAATTTAAAAATTTTAGTTTGTGTCATTTTGAAATTTTAAATGTAAAAATTATAAAAAAAATTTTTAAAAGTTTTTAGTAAAACAATTCATTATATTTACAACCAATGAGAATTAAGAGAAAGGAAATAAAAGAAAGATTGAAGGGTATTTTGAAGAAGAACATTGCTAAATTCCAGGAGATTGACAAGGACTATCGTATAGTCGAAAATTCTTTCATTAAATACATTATTTGCAGCAAAAGGCTTATATTATCATTTTATTGTTTTAAATAATAATAATAATAATAATAATAATAATAATAATAATAATAATAATAATAATAATAATAATAATAATAATAATAATAATAATAATAATGATAATAATAATTGAATCCATATTTTACATCAACAAATTAAATATTACAATTATCTATTTATTAATCTATTTATTAATCCATTTATTAATTTAACTTACTCATATGAAACATTTTAAAAATGGATGAAATTAGAAGAATATTCCAGTTCTTCAAATACAATACAACGTGGCATAGAGCAATTTTAGCAGCTGTAAACGATGTGATGGATTTAATAGATCTTTGTGAAAAATTGGGATCAATCTACTGATCACGTTGACTTTCCTATGCAATCGGAACTATCAGAAACAAAGTTGACAGTTGACGAGAAATACAGAAACTTATATCAATAAATAGCAAGTGTTAGACGCAATTAAATTCAAATCTTCTTCAAGCATTTATTTTTTATAACAACTTCAAATTGTGTCTTCCTAGCGTGTTTAAACACCGAGGTGTGATAATTCTTAATATTAATGTAATTACTGGTCATACAATTAATTGATTTAATTTAATATAATATGATATAATTTAATATAGAATTTAAATATAAAAATTTAACCGAGATAATCATTTCTACCAACTGATCTCACTTCTATCATTTAACCATAATAATTTTATATAGGAGTTTACTAACTCCTTACAGTAAGAGATGTAGATGTTCACTATCATGCAACTGAATTTAACCTCAGTGATCTTGTTCTTGTTGCTAAGTCGTTTGATACTAATGTCAAGACGAAAAATCGAAATTAGGAGGCTTTTATGAAGTTGATGTTTTGGCAATTGTCGAAAGGCGTGATTTAAACATATTTTTGATTTTGAAATATGATCTTATAAAAGATGGATCGAAAAACAAATTGAAAAAAGTGTTAAGAGTAATCATTAAAATTAATTATTTATTTTTTCTTGTAAAATTTGGACGGTGTAAAATGTGGATTCGACAATAAATAATAATAATAAAAATTTTCATTTCATTCAATATATAATAATAAATAGTAATAACAATAAATAATAATATTTTATATCAATAAGGAAGAAGTTAATGAAAATAGAAACATGTAGGTTCAATAATATATCAGTATACCGATTTGAATTCTGTCATAACTATATCAATATCGAGTAATGTGGCACTCAAGTTTCTATGCTTATCCGTCTAGTGACACTGGGTAGTGGAATATAATATAAAAGATTGGTTAGATGTACCTAAAAAGAAATTGATTATCCCTCTGTAACTGTTTGACATGATTTTATCCAATCTTGTCCTCTTACCCTAATATCACAGATGTAACGCTATCGCTGTTGACCATACATGTGAGGATGGTCCGAATAATCTATTCTAATTTCCCGAGGATTACTCCAATTGATTCTGTAATGATTATACATCGATTACCTATACTGATTACCTATTGATCATATATTGATTATTTATCATATATTGATTACATATTGGTTATTTATTGATTACATATCGGGCATATATCTATTATATAATATATTGTGGATTGATTATGTAATGATTGTATGTTGATTATATCATTTATTGATTGAGTAATAATTCTGATTTTGCAATACTTATTTGGGTCCCTATATTAATATAGATTAAACAAACAACAAAGCAAAGTAATTAAATTAATATTTTGATGGTAATTAGACAAGCAATGAGTTATTTATTATATATAAATGAAATGCTATTAAAATCAAAAATTACATATTTCCCGCTGTAGGTTGTCATCAGTTTCAGAAAATTCATCAACATCTGTAACGGAATGGGTCTCAATATCTTCCAAGTCTGCAATAGATATGTGATGGTAGAAACTGATATAATTATATTATTTATACGAGTATATGATGAAATTATATTTTAATTATTTCACAATACATCGAACAAAAATGTAATCGGTTTCTAGTGGTTAAATTTTTGCTATTTCCTTTGATGTCATTGACAAGATCTAGAACTAAGGTATTTATACAAGCACTGCAAGCTCTAGCCGATATTTCAACAATTAACCAACTACTCATTGGTTTCTCTATTCCCCTTATTTGATGGCAGATAAAATCTCAATAATCAATATAAATCAATTTATCTGTATTATATTATTACAGAAGAGTTAACAAATCAATAATAGTTTCAAAGGAAATATTTGTCCAATTTGAATAAATTATGCATCATTCAATAGGGTAAAATCGATTTTCAGATAATATTGAAATAAAAATGGGATATTGTCGATTGAAAACAAAAGTTATGATAAATTTATTTGTAAATTATTATTATTATTATTATTATTATTATTATTATTATTATTATTATTATTATTATTATTATTATTATTGTTTCCGCCGAATTGGCGTGGTTTTTGTGTCGCGTCTGTATGCGGAATTATTGTAATATTGATGTGCGCACACAGACGCGAGTAATAGAGTGGCAAAATTTTTGTTTTAACCGGTTATATTCTGGGGAATTTTAAAAAATGAAGAATCTCAAACAATCGTCGGAAAATGTTATTAAATCATCTGGTGAATATTATGACACCTCTATTAGACCAAGTGTTGACAGAATAATTTCTGCAAAAGATAATGCTATATATGATGTTGGAACTCCGTTTAGAATTATAAATCAAACCATAGATTTTTGGTCAAATGCCACTAATAGTTTTGTTCATCGTTTCATGTCAAAGAATAATAAAACAGAATTTGGAACTGCCGAAAAGAAGGAATATGATATTCTATTTAATCGAGCTCTTAAAAGGATAAACCCAATTCAAATGTTTGCTAGCAAAAGTGTTGAACAATTATCCAATGTTTTGAATTCAATATACGATCAATCAGTGACAAAAAACAAAGAATGGTTGAAACAATATTATGATGACTTCACAGATAAAATGATAACAGTTGTGTTGGATTATATTTCTAAAGTTAATAAAGAAAGTCGGCTTCTGGGTTTTAATGTTTTCTGTAAACAATTATTATTATTATTATTATTATTATTATTATTATTATTATTATTATTATTATTATTATTATTATTATTATTATTATTATTATTATTATTATTATATATTGAAGTCGAAAATAGATTAAAAATTAAGAAAATTAATACATCGATTTTCAATTGATTTACAATTTCAAAAAATCGATAAAATATAATTTTGTTTGTTTAAGTGGGAATTTAGAGGATTTTGGTCGTTTTTCTTTTAAATTTATGGATATTTTTACGAAATTATATTGGGAACGGGTTTAGAGAGTAATTTATCAAACGGCCTAGGAATTTTTAGTTAACAAATAAATTTTTATATGATAATAATGTAAAAATGAAATTAGGCAAAGAAATATTATTAAAATGAAAATTACCATGCATAGTTTCATTGAGATCTTCAACGATTGTCACGTGACGTTCCGGTTTAATGATGTCTTCCGATTGCCCAATATCCACTATTTCGTTTATTGATTCATCATTTACTTCCTCTCCTTTCTCCTTTTCCTCTTCGTGTTGCAAAAGGTTTTCCATATCCAATGTGTCATCTTCTATTTCATTACTGGAAACTTGATTGATTTTGTCATCAATCGCTTGTTCAAGGGTTTCAATTTCCTCGCTAATTTCCGATGATTTCTTAGTATCATCAAACAAATCAGCCGATATTTCTGTCGACTGAAATTCGACAAGATTTGTGTCGATTGCTTCGATTTCCGGAGAGTCAATTTTGGTTTCTTCTAGCTTTTCAATTCCCACTTTGTTGTTGATGTTTAAGGGGAAATCATTGTTTTCATTGTTCAAATTATTGGCACTTTCGTTATTGAAATTTGAATTCGGATCATCTTTTTGTTCAGCGGTTTTTTCTTTATTATAATCACTAATGGGCCCTAAATTGTTTTATTAGGATTATTATTATTATTATTGGAGAGCTATTATTAACAGTGTCTCGGATCTCTGAGCATGGCTTTGATGTTTTCGGGAACCTTTTCATAGAATTGATCGAAAAGCAGAAGAATTCTATTTCTGTCTAAAAGACCCATCTGGAAAAATCAACGATCGGATAATAGGACAGACAACATGAACCAGATACCTCTTCTAGATCACAAGTCATAAATAGTTCTGATAGTAATTTTTTTCTAGTTTCTTTTTCCATCGAAGATCGATAGAGTTTTGCACATTTTGACAAATGATCGGCGAAATGATCGAAAACATCAAGAGGCATGTCGTCGGCATAATGGGATATTAACTAAATCCATTAAGTAGAGAGTCGGCATTAAATCGTATTTGTAAATATATGAATATAAATGAAACCTCCTCATTCTACACAACTCTAAATCCAACATCTCAAATACTAATGACAAATTTCACATATTACATTTCACTATTTATATAATACAATTGTAGAGATTATTTCCTTTTGTTCTTAGAGTTTATCAAATATTAAAATTTAAGATGTGAGCTTACTGAGCCCCAAACGATAATGTATACAACAATTTATTTTAAATTTCATGCAAAATTATTTTTAAAGTGCAATATCGATTTTTGAGTGCAGTGTTCAATTTAAAAAGATTCTTTTAAAAAATATTCTTATTCTTCACTAAAAAGTGCTTATATCGATTTTTGAGAGCAAATTTGTGTAAAAAATTGCAAAAGAAGTCCGAATTAACAAATTTCACATTTTATATTACCTTTTTCTCCTAAAGTTTATCAAATATTAAAATTTAAGATGTGAGCTCACTGAGCCCCGAGCGATAATGTATCACAATTAGTAGTAAAAGATGATTTCATAACTTTCTAAACTATTAACAAATTAAAGTTTCTGGGTTACATGGGAGATAAACGAAATGAGTTGATATTTGATTTGGAAGGAAGAAACGTTTGTTGTATCAATTCAATAGACAGTTAAAGGTAAATTCCCAGAAAGATTTGAAATCACGTTAATTTTTGATATAATGGACAATTTATTATAATTTGATTATGTTAATTTTATTCTTTAACTATTAAATGTTTAATCTAAATAACAATGTCAATAAATTGTTTATGGATTTTTCAATATCAGATTAATATAAATATTTTATTATATGTCAATAAATTGTTTATGGATTTTTCAACATCAAATTAATAATGATTCAAAGATAAAATTAACGACAACATTAATTGAATTTAATTATAAAAAAATATTTTTATAAAATTTTATTTCAATTGATTAATTAAAAAATAATATAAGTATTTTAATATGTATTTTACATTTTTAAAATTATATTTTGAAAAAATAGTTAAAATAAAAATTCAAAGTTAAATTATTTTAATTTAATTAAATAAATTTTTAACAATTAAATATATTTAAAATACGAAAAAATCATAAAGTAAATATTTATATTTAATTAATTAAATCCAATAATTTAATTATTTTTTAAATTTAAATAAATTATATTTAAAATGAATTTTAAAAAATTAATAAAATATAAAAAAATTTTAATTTTAAATTTTATATCAATAATTTATATTAAATTAAAAATATAAATAAATTTAATTTAGTTTAAATTGAATAAAAATATTTTTAAATTATTTACATATATAATTTATTAATAAATTAATTTATATTTTTTACATATTAAAAATTAAAATTTAAAATCGAGTCAATAAAATAAAAATATTTTAGAAAATAAATTGAAAAATAAAAAAATATATTAATATTAATATAATTAAATTTATTTAAAAATAAAGACGATTATTATTAATTTAATTTAAAAATTTTTTAAATATTTTTAAATAAATTTTGATATGATTTTTTCATATTTTTAAAATTATTTATTTATTTTAATTATTTAAAAAAAATTTAATTAAAATAATTATTAAAAAAATTATTTATTGATTTTATTATTTTAAAAATAATTTAATTCATTAATTAAAAACGATTGAATTAATAAAAAAAATTTAATTAAATGTTAAAACATTTTTCATATTAAAAAAATTATTTATTGATTTTTATTTTATTAAAAAAAATTTTAATTTAAATAAAAATATTTTTAATTAATTTTTGAAATGATTTTTTTCATATTTTTAATATTATTTATTTATTTAAATTTAATTTAAAAAATTAATTATTTAATTAAAAACGATCGAATTAATAAAAAACAATTAAAATTAGTTAAATTTATATTTATAAATAATATTTACCAAACCAAAATCTTTTCTCCCTAATTTTTTCTCCTTGATCTCAGTATACTGTAACTTTAAAATGGGAACGAGTTTATTCTTCATTTCTTCGGGGAATTTGTTGACAATCTCACTGAACGATTTGATCGACAAATGAACCTAAATCGAAAATCATTCTTGGATAAAATTCAACCAATCGCGCATCAAACCGTTTCGTAATCAACTTTTGATTGGTTGTCAATAAGAAACTGATCAAACAGCTTCTGATAGATTTCAATTCGTCTTTTCGCTTCCAATTTCTTTCGTTCTTCTTCTCTCTCTCGTTCTTCTCGCTTGGTTTTCGCTGACGCTTTAATTCTTGCTAATTTGTTGTCGCTTAAATGAAATATTTCCACTTTCAATTCCTCAACGACTTGCCGCAATCCTCTGACATATGGAGAGGCCTCGTTAAAATTTGCGAAAGCTGGATTGTTTCTCATTAAATATTGAGCGAGAAAATTTATTGGATTGAAATTGTAGTCGATTTCTTTTTCGATTAATCCTCTTTTATCGGCTTCGATCAATAATTTTTCCAAACCCAGTACAACTACTGGAATTACTTTATCTATAATGTATGCTCGAGCATCTATTGTTAATTTGTCTTTGTTTAGAAATTCTTTTGTAATTAAATCAATTGGAACTTTGCGTAGAAGTTTAACGATTTCTAATTTAAATGAATGCTGTTTTTCTCTGAGATTTTTCTGAGATGTTATGAGTTGATCAAACATTTGATGTTCATGTTTAATTTTCCATTGTCGTACTGGATCTTTGTTATCGACAGCTAGATAATCTGGAATAGTTGGACCAATAGTAAAATCGCTAAATTTCCCATCGTATGATTCAATAGGTTTACTGGATGATATATAAGGTGTAAATAAAGTTTCTCCTTCGTTATCCTAAAATAAAATTTATTTACTTACATTATTAAAGTTAAGTTTCAATTATTTATTTAAATGTTGATAAACTATTTACAACTATTATTAATATTAATTTTGAAATTATCAATTTTATAAATTTAAAGTAAAATATTTAAATTGTAGGTTATTTACCATGGTAATCGATGTATTTAAACTAATTATGAATTTAATAATGTAGTAAACATCATTTTCTTAATTATTACTATTTTAAATTTAATATTCATTGCTCAATATGTAAGAATAATAACATTTATTTATTTCTGGAAAATTAATCTGTAAAAAAAACTATAATATTAAAATTAACATTAACTAAGAATTATGATAACATTATAAATGTTTTAATTTCAATATTGAGCTGCTTTTTCATTTAATTGTATTTTTAATAGGTTTGCGAGGTTAAAGTTAACCTTTATAATTCTATTAAGCTACTAACTGAAACAAAAGAGTGGTTGTTAGTGAAATGTTAGCTCAGTTTTCAGAACTGATAATACCCAATTGAACCTAAAAGTCATTGGGATCCTTAAAAGGTATGAGTTCTAGATATAGCAACTAAATATTTGAATAATTTATCGACAATCACATTACAAATGCTATGTATTATTCCGGCTTCGTTGCGCTTTCAATTTGTTTTATTGTGTGACTATGTGGTTTCTGTGCTAATATTGAGAAATACGTCTCCAGATTCGATATAACTTGGGTAACAGGAAACGGAAACCGTTCTGCACTGTTGGGCCCATAAAACTTTGGTTGTGCTAAAATTAGGTTTAAGATTTATATAAAATAAAATTTTGCTTGTGCGCATCGAAAAAATAACATAAAATACGAAAACAGAACATCAAGTAAACAACCTAAATCAAAGGAAAATAAAATAAATAAATAATGGAAAGCAAACTAAAATAGTAACAAATGCACTAAGCATAGCACAAAAATAAATTTGAAAAATACAAAACAAAGTGAAATAATTTTATAAATTAAAAAGGTGATATGCAATGCAAATATAAATTTAAAATAAAATACATTGTCATTAGATATAACAAATTGGAAAATAATGGCTAAAAAATTGAGACAAAGTCGATAATGAAAAAAAGCAAAACTATTTTAACTAGAATAATGAGTTATATACTGAATGCCATCTTTCCTATTCAGTTCTGTGGTCAATGAATTAGACCTTCACAATGTTCCTGCAACCCTTGAATCATCCACCGATGAGATTCTGCAGTAATTTTGTAAAGAAAAATAGAATTTGCTAACTACAATTCATTTGGTTAACAAAAACGTGATCCGCAATTGCACCCAATACTTTTATATTTCTGAAATAAAAATTTTAAGTTCCAACAGTGAAATTTAAATTTCAAGTTGTTATTAGAAAATACAAATAAAGTTGTGTTTATCCGTTACATCTTGTAACGACATTTTGATGATAAGCTGGTCCGACTGAATGTATGCTTTCAAAATTTCTTAAATACTTCATCAATTAATAAATATTTCAAAAGTAATTAAATTCATCTTTTACATTTCCAAAGAAAAAATATTTCATGAAGATTTCCTAAATTTCCAAATGATATTCATCATCATTTAAATTGAAAAGAACAAAATAATTGACATTTAACCTTTTCATTCGAGTATCAAACAAACATAAATTAATATTTATGTCAATGCAATATTAAATGACATAATTTAAATACGAATCCTTTAAGAAGAGTTTCTTAGATCATCATATATAAGACTCACAAATTTCATAATCAAATAATCCATATTACATTATTAATTAAAATATTCAAAATTATTAAAATTTATATATTTGTTTTGCGTAAATTTTCAAATATTGGAAAATATTATTCGGAAATCTTTGTTTGGAATATCAAAACAAGCTCCTGAACTTTCTATGTAAGCTTTTCTTTTCATAATATCATTTATCATCAATATCATTTCAAATCAAAACATAAAATATAAATATATATTTAATAAATATTTTCTAAAATACGAAATAAATCTCCAAGTACCGAAATTGAGCATAACAAAATCGAACGGAAATATGCATTACAAAGTATTTTATCTTGTCATTTTAACTTTAAACTGTTTGCAAAAAACACTTTCACCATTTTTCAATATAAATTGTGAAAAGATAAAATATCAATAACGAAAACTATTTATGAAAGTTTACTAAATTGAAAATGGCGGATATTCAAACGATAACTATAAAATTATCAGTAGCCAATGAAATGAAAGGACCAATCGAATCGATTTCATTTGATAATAACATATCAGCTGTAACTTTTCAGTTTAATAAAATGAGAAATATATTATTTATTCTTTGTTTCGTTATGAGTAAACGGAACAATCAATAGTGGCACGTGGATATGGTGTAAAACGTATGTAGAAACGGAGCCCAAAATTGTTCTGGACAAAGCATTTAAGCCCCGGGATCCCATAACTACAAGATCAGCTTGAAATTTATCGACTGCTTTGAGAATTGAATGATTTGGTTTACCCCACTGGTTAACCCATTTGCATGACAATTTATTTCTTTGGCATTCGTTCATAAAAAAAGATTCCATCTTTGCTGCTTCAGCCTGTACACTAGAAATGAAGAAATTAAATGCAATCAACATTTGATTTATAAATTACTTTTGGATTTCTTTTTCGAAATCAGAAATATCAAAATCTAAGTCTCCATCGTCGGTTATGGAAATGTTAGACGGTGGACTCAAGTTATGAAATAAAATAATCTGATCATTTTTAACTTCTGGGCTGTTATTAATGTACCATTCAAAAGCATTAGTGGCGTTTTTACTCCCATCAAGTGCGACTAGCACATTTTTAGTTTTTTTGTCATCTTTTTCTTTTTTAAACTACAGCAAATAATTGAATAATATTGATGAATAAAACTAACTGGATTAAATAAATTCATAGCTTAGCTTTATAAGTAAAACAAATATATAAAAATAATTCCACTGTAATAATAATTATATATAAATTATGTGATAATAACAATAAAATTTAGTTTTAAATATCCGCCCAATAATTAAACAAAATATTAATTCGAAAAATTAATATTATGTTTTAAATTAATTAATTTTAATTTTATTATAATACTTCATTTAAATTAAATTTTCATTAATTTTGAATGATAATAAAATTTAATTTAGTAAAAAATTTCTATATTTTCATATTTATATTATTAGAAATGTTGAAGGTTGCGTATTGTAAATTATAATATTATTAATTATTCAACTTGCTAAGTTATATGTGTTCAATTTCCTTATAAACAGGGCTGAGGAGTCGGAGTTGGAGGAATTTTTTAGCAATTGAATTTGGAGTCGGAGTCGGAAAACTATCAAAAATTATTGGCGATTCTGACTCTTTATTTTACAAACTATATAATATAATTTTTTTGTGAAAAAGCAATTATTTTTTAAGAACAATGTACTCATAAAACATCTATGCATAAAATTACAATATTATGTATTAAAACATTATAACATTATACTTTCTTGTAAAAGCTTATGAATTTTCATAAATTCTTTCTTGTTTTCGGAGTTTTGTAAAATTTTGTGTAAAATTATATATAGCCGGAGTGGTGGTTTTTTGAACTGCTTCCATCTCCATAGTTACAAAACGTATCAACTTCAGGTTTGACATATAGCTTGAATATGAAATAACGATTGTTAATAAGCAACTTGGATAGAACCTGAGAACGAAATTTAGCACTTCCTAGTTCTGGTACATTACGAATTCTTCGGGTACAATGCGCTTCTAGTTATTGTGGTTCAACCCAATTACCCACATTTTCTCATATCCGCAAAGATAACACTATAACTGTCGAGTAAACATTTACAGATAAAATCTATTTAACTCGTTTGCACTGTTACAAAATCTGGATTTAAAAATATTTTATGTTTATCATTCCTTTCATTATTCATTGTCATACATAGTAGTCGTTGCTACATGAATTATATCTTTTACTAACCATACTAATCAACCTGTTGCATTTATTTGTTTAATTCAATATAGTTTATTTTTTCTTGGGAGGTTTTACTTTATTATTAATTCTGTCTGAACTTCACACAGCTGCATGTATGTGCTATTGATACAATAAAACAAATTGACAATTATCGGAGTTCTTGCCAAATAGAAGTTTAAAAATGTTAGACTTTAAAGATCAATTAATATTTAATCTATAAGTTTTTATATTTTTCAATGCAATAATATAAATCCACAGTATAAAGACAAGTATTATATAATTGCTTTCACAACAACTAGGGTAAATAGTGACAAATCTCATACAATTTTTGAAGTAGAAAATGTTTCAGATTGTTCTTTCTTTTTCTAATTTCTGATCCCGAAACTAATCTACTTTCCGTATTTGCAGATAGTAGAGGACTGCTTGAAACTAGTACAAATATTATCTGGTCCAAATTTTTAAAATTTTAACACTTCTCTTTACATTTATGGAACATTTACAGGCAGGAAATTTCAGTAAATTCAAAAAGATATTTTAATTGATTCTTAATTTTCAAAAAATTTCACTTTAAATAATATTGAAATTAAGCACTCTTAAAATTTGATTTCCTTTGTCCTTCTTTTATCCTTCACTTTTGAATAATTTGTTTTATCTACATTTCAATGTTTGAATTGTTTATTGTTAAGAATAAGATTTCAGTTGTTAGCTCCAGATATAAATTTTCACAATTTATTATTTTGTTTCAATTATTGTTTAATTTGTAATTCTAATATAATTTTTTATGTCTCTTTGAGTCCCGAATTTTTTTTTCAACCAAAGTAAATTTATTTGGAAGATTACTTCATGATAATCATTTTACACATTAAAAAATTTAAAAAAATTTGAATATGATTGATAAGATTTGAAACAAGTGGGAATGCACAAGTCAACATCACATTGTTCACATTTATGAAATGATTTATCGATGGCTATTTATATCAATTTTCTGCAACATTCGAAAATTTTCTAATTTTCATCTTGTAAAGATGAGATATCGTGTACGTTTGCAAATTTGGTTTAGAGATTTCTAAATTATTCAAATTTATAAGAACAATTTTTTCAAAAGTAAGTTTAACTATTTTGAAAAATACTCAGGTTCTACTTAGATTTTCTATGAAGTTTTTCTACCATATATGATCGATAGTTGTTCTATCAAACAGTTTATGTTTCATGATTTTTTTCCTTCAACTTCAATGTTTTATTTCAGTTTGAAAAAGTCCTATATTTAAAAATGTAACTCAATTATCTGAACATCACAATATGATAAAAATTTGTTTTATATCTCAAAATGTTCGTTATTATAAGTTCTAAATAATGATGAATAAACTTTTGAACTGTGCCTTTTATATAGATCACGCCTGTATCCAGGAGTTAATTTTTAATATTGCAAAACAATCGATACTTACTCATTTGGAGCCCCTAAAGAAGTATAGAGAAAAAGTTAAATAAATAATAAAAATAACGAATCCTGAAAAGGAACACCACTACTATAATAATAGATGTTATGACTGATTGTATATATTTTATTATTATTAATATTAATTCAAAAGCAAATAATCATAAAATATATGGTTATCAAGACTATATTGAATGCCCACACATTTTGGCTAAAAGGGTGAGCGTAGGTGCCACTATTGATCAATTTTTAGAGTTTTTTTCTATAATAATTATGGATTTATTGATTCTTATTGAATTAAACAAAATTAATATTTATTAGAAAACGAAAATAAATTAGATTAACAATTTGAAAACGTTTTCATTGCGCTGGAGAATGAACAATAATTTTGGGCACATTAACATGGTGGAGAACATAGGTTGAAACTGAACCCAGGATCGCTCGATCAATCAACTTGAGCCCCCTAGATCCTATTACTACAAGGTTAGCGTTAAACTCATCAACAGCATTGACAATATTCTGGGTCGGCTTGCCCCATCTACTTACCCACTGGCAAGATAGTTTGAGGGTCTTGCATTGATCCATAAACAGAGATTTCAGCAATTCCATTTCTTTTTGAATTCTTCAATGTTTCAAACAAAACGTCATTTTAAAATTGAATTTTTATTTATAATAATTAACTTTTTCACATCGTCCTCCATCTCAAGTAAATTTACTTTTAAATTACCGTCTTCGGTGGTTTCAATGTCGCCAGGAGGTGTCATGGAATGAAGTAGTATTATTTGGTCAGTTTTCACTTCTGGACTGTTCTTTGTGTACCATTCAAATGCATATTTTGAGTAAAAACTATTGTCAATTGCCAAAAGGACTGTTTTAGATACTGAATTTCCTCCCATGCTAAATTTATCAATATTTCTATTTAAATCTCAAAGTAAAATCTCACCGCAATCAAATAATTTTAAAGTAATTTATATAATAAGAATTTAGAAAAATAATAAAACTGCAAATTAAATAATGATTCAAAGTAAATCAAATCAATTGATTCAGTAATACAACGAATGAAAAATTGGCGTGTTTTTATTGAGTTTCAATAGATTTAAGTTCACACACATATATATCTTTACTATAATGTTGCAGGGTTTTATGCATAGAAAAAGGATGAATACAAATAATAATCATCAAATTAGATTTGGGTGCTGCAAAAAAAAAGTCTGGAATCGTTACGGATGTCGGGTGCATGCGTGTTACTCTACTATTTCGCTGGAGGGAATTGTGTTTTAAATAAATATATTTGCATTAATCACTATCGATAAATATTTTATTTATATACATATTATTTTCTAAAAGTAGCATTTGGAAGAAAGGGGTTGCCAATCACACGCTGTGACACGATTCCGTTTCTTTATTGCTCTATAATAATGGAGTGTTTTTGCGAACATTATTCTTTTTATTTCTCTTTTGGTTTCAAAAAGGTTAGCAACCCGCGCTCCCTGTTTTAAAGTCAATGCTGTATTGTAGATGTTCCGCCTAAAAATAAATCATAGTTCAGTGTGCCCCGACTTCAAAAATTTTGAGAACCATTTTTCTTTTGAAAAATAAGGTTTTGTGAATAATTTTATAGATTATTAGAGTTCCCTTGGTCTGAAGATAAAGAGTATCCCATTGTTAATGAATATTATGGCAAATCGTTGATAGGCCTTGCAAAATGGAAATGATTGATGCAGAAACAACATATGTAAAGGAATAACAACTTAGCGAAAGTTCAAACTTTAAATGGATTGAAAGGTGTATATAATTATCCGTACAAAAGAAAGTTTACCATTTGTGAGCGAAAAGTTCTAATCTTACAGACAAAAAATTCAAGGTAATGTTGGTATTTACATTTGAGTGGGTAAGTAAATAAGCGAAAATAAAATTTAAATTAAAAAGTTATTTGAAAATAGAAATCAGTAAAGATATCAATGTTTTTAGATTTTTCGAATTTTCGACACAGCCTTATTCAACCGATTTTTATCAAGTTTTTGGATATAAAACAGTTGAATAAGGCTTGACAAAAAATTCACATATATTAAAAAACATCGATATCCTTACTGATTCATAATCAATTTTTTAATAAATATAATTTCAATTGAAAATGTAAAGAAATCAGTGAATATCAAAGTTCTTATAATGAAAATATAAGTTGCAAAATCATAAGTTTAAAAAAATAATTGAAACTTTTAAAAATCAATATTTTCCGAAGGAAAAGATATAATCATGTAGCAAATGACAAGTTTAGGATGAAAATCGAAGTCTAAGATATATAAGCCAGACACATTAACTGTAACATTACAAATTAATAGGAGTATTGTTGACATCATTCCTATCAGTAGGAAAACAGAATCACCGAATTTAGCAGGGAATAAATATCAGAGTAATCTTTACAAAGAGAGAAAATGAATAATAATTAATATTTACAGGTAAAGATAAAGCAAATACAAAAAAATGAGAACGTAAATCAAATAGCTAGTGCCGTTCAGATTTAGTTTGATTGGAGTCAAAACACAATACAGTTTGAAGTGATCTTTTTTCCGATTCCTATCTGTTTTGTGGATAATATTGTTATTTGAATTTATTTATTGTTATCTTTATCAATTTTCATTTCTTATTTTAAATCCACATTTTAGGCTTAAATAATTTCCAAGTTGATCAAATTCGCATTATCAGGAATTCACTTCTCGTGGTTGAATTATTGGATCGTATAGGAAGTTGTGCATCACCGCGCAGTATGTTAACGTGAAAATAATAAAAATAGATATTAACTATTAAAATTTTGTTTACATTTATACCGAATTTGTTTGTTTATTCGTGTACATCATTCATGCATTTTTAATTTTTCGTTACCATAAAGGCTTTTATTAATTTTTAATATATTTTAAATCCATTTTATCATTTTCTTTTCCAATTTAACGGTAGAATATATTTTTATTAAAGCTCATTGTTTTTATAATAATTTCATTTGACTTTCTATTTTTTTGCCATTGTAATTTTTAAGTTGCTACAACTTGGTCTTTAGTTTGAATTTTATTTATTATTTTTGTTGTTTGTTTTGGTTTTAATTGAACTTGTTACGATTTCTATACTGAGTTTTCGAACCGCAAAAGAAAAGTTTGCTCACTAGATTTCAAATTTAATTTTAGCCCAACACCGTAAATGGGTGTCATTTTAGACAACAACTTCGATCTCCAGAATCCCCATTTTCGTTGTCCTGATCATAGAAACTCTTATTACAATATCACTGTGTGAACTTATACTAACATCCCCAACAACTCTTATACTTGTTTAGAATCAACATTATTAGCACGAGAACTTTTTGCTAAACTTATTTTTAATTATCTTTAGAAATATTTAAAATGAAAGAGATAAATTTATTTTATGTAATTATATTATGTGTCAAATATAATCCAATTATGTAATTGTTTAATCCTACTATTTGTCCTTTGTTAGACAGAAACATACATACAACACCAATAGTTTTCATAGTAATGAATTTATTTGTTAAAAGTCAAAGTTTACTAGTTAATCATAGTACATCAGTATAGGTGTATAAACCTTTTACTATCTCACGATTTAATCGACTTTACTAATTTTATGATATATTTTTAGAACCAGGACAAGAAAGAGTTAAATATCCGTTTATTAGCATATTTTGATGTTGTTGATAAAATACTATGTGACGGAAAATTTTTCAAAAAATATAAATCGATATAGGCAATTAAATCAATAAAAATTCATAAGTATCTATTATTTATAATCTATTATTATCTTCATAAATTTCCATTATATTCATTCCATATTATAAATCAATATTTTTTGACCCAGTTTTCTCCAATTTAAACATATTTATTATTAAAAAATATTGTGGAAATAATCATAAAATATTAAAAATTGCAATTAACAAAGCAATAATAATAAAAATTAATAAATTTCATTAACAATGAATTTTTCATTTCCTTATAAAGCGCGAATGAAACGCAATCTTTATTCTCAACCCGATTGGTAATTGCTTTTTAATGTTTTTTGTAAAATTTTCCATTTGTTCCAGCCAATTGAACACAACAATTTTATTGACTGGAAGTTTATTTTGAAAATAGTTCTCAATTTCACAATCAGGAGTCTCTGCAACATCTTGGGTTTTGACGAGAAAGATTTTCAAAAATTTAAACTTTTTCAGCACATCATAGTAATCATTCAAGTGACCGGCTTTGTAATGAGAATCGACAATAATTACAACACAATCAATAAAATTTTTTATATGGATGAATATTTTTTCAGCATCTACAAGCACATAATCAGTGATGTAGAACCGATTACTGAGCTGATTGAGAATGAGATATTTCTCCTTTTTGATGAAATCACTCTCGTTGTCATTATTGTTGAGGTAAAGAGCAAGAATGCCGATTCTATTTTTCACATAGCAGTGGTTAATAGAATCATTCAGTTTAAAAAAGAAATGAGATAATATTTGAGATTTAAGCGGATCGAAATTCGAATATCGCTGCAAAGCTGGTATCCTCGTTATATTTCCAGCAGTAGCACATGTGCCGTTGCAATTGTTCTACAATTTAAACTGATTGCTAAATACTGGATTTTGTAATGAAAGATTTCTATTTGGTTTGGATAAATGATTTCAATTAGTGGTCTGATAATGGCTTATGACGAATGTAATGGACGGCGTGATGAGAGAGAAATAGAAAATATATTAAAGATCACTCAAGACGGAAGTAAGAAAACTATTTAGTTATATCGAGGTATTGGAGTTGTTATTAGGAGAATTCTAAGATTTTAAAAATTTGTGTGTGGTTATCGTAGAAGTTATATAAGTATCTCCTCTTCTAATTTTCCCTCTGTTTTTTCAAAAAAAAATTTTAAATAAAGTTGTGGTTTAAATTTTGAATAGTTATTTGGTTTTAAATAAAAATTTGAAATTTTTTGTGTTTGTCTCGCATGTGGCATTTAACGGTATCAATTAAAAATGATAATTTTTACGAAATATCAAATTAGGTTACACGGGAGAGTATTGATTACTCTGTAGAATTAGGCATTGATGAAGTGTTTGATAATGGTTTGTAACTTTTATTGGCCTAATATTGTTGGGTTATTGAGTTGGTGATAAAATTAGAATTCTTACTCTAAGCGTGTCTTTGACTGTCCCACAAATAACAATTAACACTGGAAACTTTATTGAATATCACAAATATTTTCACAATGATACAATTGCTCAACTAGCTAACTATCGATTATACAGTGCTTATTACAACACTATGGTGAGGAATGGCACGCTCGTATAACCTTGATTTGACAAATCTCTCATAACTGAGGAGTGTAATAATTGGTAATTGAACTGGTTGTTTTCTGGTTTTTACTTGGCTTTACTCGCCTAACTTTACTCTATTATCAACTGAATAAGCCTTGCTGCTTCTATTTATTTCTGTTTTCTCTTTAGTTTTTCTGCTTCGGTTTTATTCAAATTTTCTTCCAAATTGTTCTCTCAATTGTTCCTTCAAACTGTTCGCTAATACAATTCTCCCACGTGTTCTCTTAATTTTCTAAATTGTCCTCTCTATATTTCTTCTTGATTCTGCTGTGCCACCTCCTTTTATACCTCATCAATTTGTGGCACTTCAGTTTATCTTCATTTTCCCATTTTTTTCTTCCACATAATTTTCCAACTTTTCATTGCCACTGAGTTACCTTTGACAGCTGTCGAGATATTTTCTAATTTTCCCTTTTGCGGCTACGGACTGTTTTTGTTATGTTTCCGTTATCTCTGACAAGCTGTCGAGATAAGAATATTGTTGTTTTTCCTATTTTCCCGATTTCGAAATTCCTTTTCCTTTCTGTACTAATTAATTAGTACTGACCTTGGTTTTTGTTTTCATGTTTGATTTCTTTTGTTTCATTCCTCTTTCTCATTTCTCATTTCTTTTTACTTCCGTTTTCTTTTCTGAGTTCCCATAGATCGTCCCGTTTGTCATGACAATCTTCCCCGAAGTAATTTTATTTATTTCTTTATAAATTTGTTATTTAGGTATCCTCAACAATATCAGTCCAGTTCTGAATAGACTGGTTTATGATTCGGATCAAAGTGGGCCAATAGCTATAGAAATAATCACAGTAGATAAAGAAAAACGACGGCGAAGAAATATTTGTATGCAAGTGTGAGAAATTGATGAAATGTTTTACAATAGTTTTGGACGTTTATTACTTCGATTAAATTATTATGATTCAATATTATTACTAAATCATTATTGTTATCATCGCCCCCACGGAAACTTATAATTTCCTAAAAATCAAATTATCGGCTTTTGAGTTGTCAACCATTTCACATTAAATTTTTTTAAAACTTAATTTAGATTTAATTAGCGGGAAACTAGACAGCAGTCAACGAATAAATCTTAGGAGAATTATAAAGTTATTTTAATTGTTGCTAATTATTATATAATATTAAAAATAACAAAAAATATATAAATAAGAATAAAAATAAAATTAATAATAAATAAATAATAAACATAAATAATTAATATAATAATAAATAAATAATAACAAAAATAATTATAAAAAATAAGATAAAATTAATATTAATAATAATAATTAAAAATCTTAAATATCTATATAAATTAATTAAATTATGAATCAATCAATAAAAAAATCGATTTTCAAATATTATATCATATAATATATCATATTATATAATGTAATTGTTTTGACTGGATTTCTTAATCTCTTTCACTTAGTTGAATTGAAAGGCTGCTCAATTTGTTGTTAGACGCGCTGAAAGAAAATACCCCTGATATTCTCCATTCAAAGTCACAAGATAGTACTAAGCTAAACAATTTCGAAGCTTTTCAATAAATTAACAGTATCATACAAATAAAGTCACCAAAAAAACAATTTTATTCGAATAGATTCTATAACCAATTTGAAACAATTGTAAAAGCATAATTATATGTGATTATTAATTATTTGTAACAGAAAATCAAGATTAAAGTTCAATCAATTAATTTTGAGGATAGTAAAGGAAATATTGCATTAATATTAATTAACTAACTTTGCACAGCTTACCACCACAATACATTTTGTCAAACAATATTTCTCGAAACCTTTGTCGAGTTATTGTCTGATTTACTGTATAATTTTTGTCGATTGCTTGACATACTTCTGGCCGTATTAAATCGTTTTCATTTACAAGACGCCCAATCCATTCATTTAACAAAATTAAGGGCCAATCATTCAAATAAATTCTGTCAACGATATCCATTTCGTTCATATTTTCCATGGGTTATTCAAAATTCTGAAAATTAGATATTATTTGTCCGTTACTAAAAATAGATAATGTAAAAATTTTAATAACCATATAAAATTGTAATTACTACAAATATGTATTATACTAAATTATCAAAAATTAAAATTTAATGAATATTTAAATTTCAATTTAAGAAAACTAAACTTATAATCATTATTTAACTTAAGTTATCAAATTTTTATTTTCTATTAATACATGTTTTTGCATTAATAAAAATTTGATATGAATGTTTTCATATTTGAAATTAATTTCAAAATCTTAAAGAATTAATTTATTTACATAATATTTAAAACTCACTTCAATCGTTTATAAATGTTAAACAAAATTATTAAATTCAGTTCAACTTAATATTAAATTTGAATTTTCACATTTGTAAATTCACATTGTAAAATAATCAATATATTTAAAATTTCAAAAAATTATAAAATAAATTTAATACTTATAAAAATAGTACATTTGTGAAAATGGAAAAACTCACCAGCTATTTTTCAGCTGGTTCTCCGGCTAAGAAAAAGATCAGGACAGATCTCAAGGCACAGGAAAAATCGAAATTACGGCATCGGACTCGGAAATACCTCATGCAGACGAGTACACCAATAAGGAATGGCCAAGTTGTTGGACATTAGAGCAAAAACTGACTTTTGTTCAAAAAACGAATGACTCTGTTTTAAAGACAAGAAGCTTGGCTGCATAACCTGCCAAAATGTTGGAACACTTGGCGTTCAAGCCAAGATAGGCATGAAATATCAAAGGAATTGGCCAATAATGAGATATCTCATTATGGTGAAGGTAGAAGGCAACAACTGATGTCGCTGCGGAAAAAAATGTTTGATCACAAAGAATCTGCTGGACATAAAGCTGCATTAAAGATGGTTGCAGAAGCTGAAAAGGAGACTCTTGAGAACATTATTTTAAAATTTTTAACGCGTGAGAAAATTGTAACAGCAAATATTTTTCGAACTGTATATAAAGTTGCAAAACTAAATCAAGCCTTTAATAACTTTGAAATGGAAGTTGATCTGCAGGAAATGAACGGAGTTAGAAATGGGTCAAATTCTTCATTCTACAAACGCATGCATTAATATTGTGAATCATACAAGCAATGAAATGAGAAAAAAATGGCTGAAGAAATAGTGAAATCAAAAAGTAAGATTTCAATAATGATTGATGAGTCAACAACTATAAGCCAAAAAGCGACACTTATAGTGTACTTTCGAAGTTGTGTAGAAGGCAGTGGAATGGATTCACCAATAAATTTATTTTTAGATTTAGTTGAAATTGAAACCATTACGGTTAAAGGAGTATTTGAAGCTTTAATGGAATGTCTTCATTCTATGGAATGATAGAAAAATACTTTCAGAACTATTTAGTTTCTCTGGCATGTGACGGCGCAACAATTATGGACGGGTGCAAAAGTGGGGTTAAGAAACTGCTCACTGAAAGATTTCCTTCTGTTATAGTTTGGCATTGTGCTAATCATAGACTGGAATTATCAGTAGGTGATACTGTGAAACAGGTTTCAGGAATCAATAGGTTTAAATCATTTCTTGATAAGCTTTACATCGTGTATCATGCTTCTCCAAAAAATAGCAGAGAGTTACATTCATGTGCGGAAATACTTGAAGTTGAGTTGCTGAAAATTGGTCGAATTTTAAATACAAGATGGGTGTCATCTAGCTTCCGTACAGTTTTTGCAGTATGGGAGAATTATGAAGCACTAGTGAATCATTTTGAACAAGCGATGGTTGATTCAACAAAGGACAAAAATGATAAATGCATGTATGATGGTTTAAAAAAGAAAATTACATTGACGGAATTTTTACTGGATCTAGGGTTGATGTGTGATGCTCTCCAAGAATTATCAGAGCTGAACTTGAATCTTCAAGAGTGCAATTTAGATCTGTACAAGGCAAATCAAAGAATAGCAGTAATTGTGCAAGTTTTTAATGAAAAAAGACAAAATGTTGGTCCTTATTACAAATGTGCTTCAGTCGCTGTTCAGAATCTTCACTTTAATGGAGTTTTACTTCACAAGAAAGATTGCAGAAATGATCCTGCTATAGATCCTATTGTCTTTTATACAACACTGAAAGAGTCAATAGAGAAAAGGTTGCTTGCTAACAAAGATGTTAAATTAGCTCAATGGGGTCGCATCTTCGACCAAAAACATTGGCCAGAAAACATTAACGCTCTGCTGACATTTGGAGAAACTGAAATAAGAAACTTGTCAGGAAGGCTACAATTAAATGAAAGAGAAATGATTCGTGAATTCCGTGAGTACCTTGTCGAAAAGACATATTCTGAAAAACTGCTTCATTGGGCACATGCTCTACATACTATCCCCATTTCTTCGACTGAATGCGAACGAGGATCTTCACAGATGAATCTGATTATCTCCTTAACAAGAGCTTCGTTGATGACCAAAACAGTTTCAGCAAAACAGTTTTTCGATCCTTCGAAGTATGTTTATTTATGGTTACTTCGGGGAAGACATTCTGCTGTAGACACTAAGAGCAAGGAAAGGAGTTGAGATGATTTGTCTGACGAAAATTGGAAAAAATTATGGAATTTGCTATAAACAACTTTACGATTTCATTTTTCTTTACATTTTTTCTACATTATAAAATTAATCGTTAATAAATTACTAATAATTAATAAGTGTATATTTTGTGTCCTGTATAATTATTTTATTTGTTAGCAAATTTCAGCGTCATATTTTTGCACATAAAGGATAGTACATATACGTTCCGGCACCTTTTTTTCCAGAAAAAAGCACTGTTTAAGACATTAGAAAAAATAAAATTTGATTATGTATAAATGATGTCTATTATTTGCTTTTTTTGAGTGATCAACGTTGGTAATGTGTCGCATGGTGGAATACTCTCGACCTCTTGCTGTTTGGTTGCATTTTCAAGAGTGCTGGAGACGTTCCCACTTCGCCTCGGGACAGAACCATGTCCCATCCATCTTCCGTACTTGTTCTTTGAGTGCCGCCACTCGGTTGCAAAGCACTTCTACTAGTGGCAACGCGTCCTCGAAATTTTAAATTAAATAAATACTATCTAATATCTTTAGCACTAGAATTAAACATAAGTATATCTTAATATCATATTATTATGTTTTGTAGATAGTCCTAAGGTTTTGATCAATTTACTCTTGCGCTTGGTGAAATTCCTTAGTAAATCTCATCAGCGACCGTTTTTCTGCCTTGTTTAGTTCGACGATTTCTTGCTTTTGGATGTTAACCCTTTTCTTATAATAATTAGGAAATCGGAAATTCTCTGGCTACATTATATACATATACCCACCCATAGACATCAAATGATACTAAATAACAGTAATAATAAGTAAGTGCTAAGCAGAAGATTCATACATTAATTTTGGTTAGATGTAGGAAACTTCCGGTCTTTCGTTTATTCATGTACATTTGAACCTTTTTAGCGATAACGTGTCTGCGTGTCAATACTAGTAAAATTATATCCAACAAAAACTCAATAAAATTATTTCAACTATTTGAAAAATGAAATATATATTACAAAACATCTGTTTAACTCACATAGCACACCATTTATAATTTATAATCAAGCCATATTGTGGAGAATTAATTATTATTTATAATTCATTACAATGAAAATTAAACAAATTTATTTTTACTAGTAAAAAGTGCAAATTATACAAGGAAACATGTATGTAGCACACACAACACAACATTTACAATTTATAATGAATACATCGTGTAGAGAATAAAATTTTATCTGTAGAAACCCAACAAAAATATTTTTACTATATGGAAAATGCAAAATTCACAACAAAATAAGCGTGTAACACACACAACACATTATTTTAAATTTTGGATCAAGCATTATTATAGGGAATTGAATTCTGTTTACATATAATATTACTAAAAACGAGATTAAACTCTTTCGATTGGGCGGAAAAATGTATTTAAAAAAGTATAGTAGGATATCATGAGCTTACAGCGCCAATATCCCCTTTGTGTATAACATAATCCTCGGGCAGCAAGTGATGTAATTATACACACTTTTATCATTAAAGACATTTTTTCGCCCGATCGAAGGGTTTGATCTTATTGTTAGTATTATATTTTGCAATATCTGCGCACATAACAAGGAAAATAAAGCAACTCTTTAAGTTAGATGATATTTTGATTTTTGAATTAATATCATTTTACTAATCTGTTTATTTGTTTATTCTAATTTAATAAATAAATTTCAAATATCAAGTAATAAGATAATAATAATAATCAAAAGATGATTATTTTCAAATTACTAGAGTAGTGAAGGTCTTGAATTTAAATTTTTACTTAACTGACACCTGAAACAATAAATAATAGAAAATACGATGAAAAAAATAATCAGTAGAAAAGCACAATCTGAATGGCTGTAAATCGTAATCACGACGAATCAATGTCATTGCAAACAAATTTTGAGAGCATTGCAATTTTCATTCGTTTTCTCAATGATAAATTACTTTTAATGAATCTTGGGAAATGCTTCGCTTGATATAGCCAATCAAATATGAGGATTTTATTCTTAGGAAAAATATCCGAAAAGTAATTTATGATATCTTGATCATTTTTATGAGAAACATTTTGAGTTTTAACAAGAAATATTGTGAAAAAACCGAATCTTAACAGCACGTGAAAATAAACAGCAAGACGCGAATTGTTCTCATAATTAAGATCATCAATAATAATAACTACACAATCTATGAACTTTTTAACATAATTAAAGACCGCATTATAGAGCTGAAAATTATCAAACTCATTACAGATGAATTGATAGTCAGTAATATAGAACTCATTACTGAGCTGATTGATGATCAAACCTTTCTCATTCTTTACAAAATCACTGTCAATGCTTCCAGTTCTATTGTTAATGGAACTGTAATAGAAAATTAAAATTCCAAGTCGACATTGCTCGTGAATTTCAATTACTGAATCGGTCAATTTGAAAAAGAAATGAGATAATATTTCAGGATATAGTGGTTTAAAATTTGCAAAAATTTTCAATTTATCGTTTGATAGGAAAATCCTAGAAATATTTCCACTGGTAGCACAATTTAAATTGCAGGTATTCTAAAAGATATTAATTTAATTCCAGAGTAAAAACAGATATTTTATGTGTAAACCTGATCGGCGGCGCAATCAAATTTAGTTCTAAGGAGAAGTAAAAATACATTTTGTTTGGGAAATTTTTAACTGATTAGCTTATTTATAAATAAACTAATTATATAATCTTCTTTATATGAACGTATGAAACTCTTGAAATTTATTTGAATTATTATATTTCTGAAATTTTAAATTAAATAATTCGCTTATCAGAGTAATAGATAAAAAAATTGCAATAAAAGATTTCACTAAATATTAAAATAATAAAGTATAAAATAATAAATTAAAATTAAAAAAATATTTCGCATTTTTTTTACAAATATCAACTTTTTATTCCAAAATAATTTTTTAGTTTAACGCTAAATATAATTTTTAATTTGTTACTTTAAAACTTCCTCAAAACTTAATATTTTTCGAATTGGGGTTTTTGTTGAATTTGCCGTTTTTAAAATCTCCGTGTGAAATTTTTAATAGTTTTCCGCTTTTATAAAAGCTTTTTTTACTGGTTTACTAGTTTGGATCCAACAATTGTTCCCAGAGTTATTTAAGACTTGTGAGAGGATGTTGAGTAAGTGGCAAACCTGCGTCACAAAAATTGTCTCTAAGTTATAATGTGTAGAAATCATGTTTATTAGTGGATTTCAAAGTAATTTATTGAAATTTCAATTTAAAAATTTTTTTAGAAATTTGAAAAACAATGATAGATTAACTGAAATTATGAAAAATGTAGAAGAAAAGCATTGGAATTTATAATATGAATATTAGGTATGCAGAAATTGATAAAAAGGATTGATCGAAGTCACCGAACGGGGAGAAAATTATTACAATCAGGTACAAAATATTCTTATTGAAAAAATCCAATTTAGGAAACATTTAAAAATGTATTTAAATAAAAATTTGATACATCTTAGTTTTGTGATAATAAATCATAAAAACCTTGAAATTCACAATAAATACGACAATTTAATTTCAAAAAATATTGACATTAACCCTTTAACTGCTCTAAACGTATATACTCGTAAAAAATCTGTGTGTCATACAAGTGATCTAATAATTAAATAATGTAATTAATAATTATCGTGAATGGTTTGATGCGAGTGTGTATGTTAAGGTATGCCTGAAACATGTCTCATATTTCATGTTCATTATTACATAATAGTCTTCGATTCTAAAGAGATAAATACTTGAGCTGTTATGTCATAAAATAGATTTTAGAACAGCGATTCTCAACCGCCGGGTCGTGGAAGATTTTGTGCCGGTCGTTAGCAAATTTGAAAAAAAACCAAGAATAGACAAACTGGTACGAGAGAAAGAGCAACAACAATCACATTAATTTATAAAATTATGTTTCTAATTGTTTTGATTTCGTTATTGTTGATCCTTTTATAATAAATATTTTGTTCATCTGTTAACTTTTTTTAAAATTATTAATTTTATTAGATTGTAAAGTCAAACTGAATTTACGGGTCGTGAAAAAAAATTGAGATTATTTACGGTCCGTACTGCTTTTTGGGTTGAGAAACACTGTTTTAGAATATACCACAATTTGAATTATTTACCACTCCATAAGCTCCAAGGCAGTATTTTTGCGTCTTGTTTTAAAATAGTTCCCTGCTAAAATAGTTTAACTGTCTACACGAACAGACTCGCGCTCAATGAAATATAAGCGCAGCGAGCACAAAATCTCAAAATGTGTTGTACAGCGAAAAGTTTAAAAAAGTATATTCAATGAAAATTAACTTAAATTTCCAACTATATTGTATACAATGTTGACAATTTCTTCACTCAATTAGTTTTACATAATTTTTGGTAAAAATGAGGGGTTTGTTGCGTTAAAGTTAAATATATTTTCATATTTATAATTATTCTTATTTATTATGGTATACACATAAATTCACAGATTTTTGAAATTATTGGTGTCATTCGCGAACACTATATAATAAATTATACCGACCGGAACAAAGCAAAACGTGACAAATGGAAAATGTATATAATGAATTTACGAAACACATCTGAAAACATCGAGTAAAAAGCATGGAAAAAAATGAAGTGTAACCCAGAAATTTTAAGTACAAGGACATTGTAAACTCAATTCAGAAGTCTAGAGCTGACAATTAAAATAATTAAATACCCAGATGTTGTAGACTACAGTACTTTGAAATTAGAGATTCTTCAATGGATGGGACATAATGATTTAGAAATGCAACTTGCAGAATTTCAATTCAAGAGTTAATTTTTTTTTGATTAAAATCTCGAAACCACGTACGACATGTGGAATCATTAACGGCAATATCGCGATACACATCGCAGATTTCTTTTTTGTCTATGAATAAGGTGACGTAAATGCTCCTTTTGTTACAACATTTAATTTGTTTGTAATTTTTGAAAAACACGACTTTTTAGGCAATTGATAATTAAAACAGATTTAGATGAAAAACAGCAATAGTTATCACATGTTATTATATATTTCATGACTTGGTGCAAATAGCAGATTCAAACTAAAAAAACAGGACGTATTTAATTTACAAATAGCTGATACAGTTGAACTTCTAATATCAGGGCATTAAAATTCAAAAAATGCCCCAAAACATTTCATTTCCGTATTCAACCTATTCAATATTTTGTGAAAAATCCCCGTTGTCATCCAACCATTAGCAGAACTGTAATAATCAACTCCTAATTTTTTACGATCAATATTTTTTAGACATCTCTTCCCGATGATTATATGCGTAAATTTCTAAACCAACAGCACTACACAAATCAGTGCAATCGTCACGCGATCAAGACGTGGTTTGAAATTTCCGGTAAATTCATCATCGAATACAAACTTTTTGATGGCAACAACTTTGTATACGGGGCAGTTTCGTCAAGATTAAAAATGTTTTCGTGCTCATATCCAATAATTAAAATTTTAAATTCCGACTTAAATGCCTCTGCATACACGTAGTCAGCTGAATTCTTCTCGTCGGACGATACATTAAATGATATTTGGTGTCTTCCCTTGAACTTACCTAACTACCTTGAGCTTGCTTTAAATTCCAAACAATTAAATTCCTCTGCAAAATTATCAGCTACCATACGCAGAGTGGATCCATTTACAGGCATCCTTTGAGTTCATGATTCCATTGGTATTAAATTATATTTATCCATAAAAACAATAGTTTAATAGCGTTCATTTTTTGTTTAAACCGTATAATTAATCGATTTTTAAGAGTAGTCTATTATAAGATTGGGCTCGATTATGGATGGTGCTCTATTAAAAAGAAACGCAAGTTATAGGCATTATGTCATTGCAATTAAAAATTCCCGGATTTTGGAAGTTGGACTGTATTTATAATATAAAAATTAAATATATATTATTTATTATTATTATTAATTTTTATTATTTCTTCTTCTTCTTCTTCTTCTTCTTCTTCTTCTTCTTCTTCTTCTTCTCATTATTATTATTATTATTATTATATTATTATTATTATTATTATTATTATTATTATTATTATTATTATTATTATTATTATTATTATTATTATTATTATTATTATTATTATTATTATTATTATTATTAATTATTATTATTTATTATTGTTATTTATTATTGTTATTATTATTGTTATTATTATTGTTATTATTATTATAAATTATTATTATTTATTATTATGTAAAAAAGTGCCACGATTTTGGAAGTTGGACTGTACATAATTTAATTTACTACCTTACAATTATGATAATTATTTTCTTTAAAAATTTCATTTCATTTCATCAAGATAATGGATCAATTTTTTTATTTTTCTGCACTAACCCTTTCAATTATTTTAAAAAAGGCAGTGATGGAAATTTGTGTTATATTGAGAATAAAATTGTGCTGCAATCGCGAAAATGAAAACTTACTTTAAAAATAAGGTCATGCGAAAATGAAAAATGGGGAAAAGGGAAAAGAATTTTACTAATTTTTTCAAAGACGAGATCTCGAAATAGTTCGAAAATGACGAGCAGACTACGATAACTTATGTAAACAGTTGAAACATGGAAATGTTAAAAAGTGCAAAAACAAGTCCAAAGAAATCTGCTGGACTGGTATTCAGCAAGGAGATCAAGTAATGTTTTTCGATGGAATGATTGCTTGATTTGACAATAAACAAGTCTTTCAAGGATTATTTGAGCATGGAAATCAATGACTATCTTGAAAATGGAATGGAAAGAAATCAACATGGTAACTTTGTGAAACCTAGCCTGTAGGAAGTCATGAATTTGACTAAGAATTCTAGGGATAAAATCACTGGCAGTTTTGTTACCAATGCACAAGCACGCTACACGGAAAAGAAATGCTCATTTAAGTAGGGTTATATTGCTGTACATGAGAGACTACAGGAAATTGAGATGCAATAAATTCAGGGCCGAGTTCGATAAGTTATGACAATGTTCCAGAAGTAGGAGAAATGAATATGTTTGAATAAATTTGTAATGTTTAAATTTCAGCTATTAATAATTAGCTATTTTTATGTCCTAGCAATTAAAAAATCAAAATAAAGCTATTTCATTTTGAATTTTTAATATAAAAAAAATTGGAAATTTTAATCTAAAAATAATCAATAACTAATAATTTTGTATTGATTATTAATATTAATTATTAATATTAATTTATTAATAATTAAATATATGAATGAAAATCTGAGTCAGAGGCACTACAGCAGTGTAGTCCAAACTGTGTGCCGTGAAATTTTTTTTTAAAAAAAAGTAAAAAAAAACCCTGTTTTTCCAAAAAACTTAATAAAAGGAAATTGAATTGTGGATATTTTAACAGTTATTTCAAATTTAAACGTTAATCAGTCAATTAAGTGCGAAATTTATTTGTTTACAATCATATTTATATTTCTTACTAGAAATATTGACTATCTAAAATACGTAAGCAGCTTAATGATGTTTATTTAGAATCTTAAATATTAAATAATAATATTTTTTAGTTTATAAGTTTTTCATTTCTTATTAAAAGATTAGTAAAAGTGCAATAAAAATTGCAAATAAAGCAAAAAAAAATTTAGGTGTGCCGCGAAAATTTTTAATTCATCCAAGTGTGCCGTGGCTCAAAAAGTTTGGACAACACTGAACTACACCCGTTTCCACATATTAAAAGTCTCTATAATGCATATTGGTGTGTTCATCAATCGATGACTCACCATTTATGAGAATGTTTATTTCATTTTTTCATTCTCAATTCAATTTTATTTATGGTTTTAGAAGTAAGTTTTTTAAATTTAAGTATATTTTAAGGCTTGAATTTTGATTTCATATAATTATGAGATCATTATTCAAGCTCTTAAATATTACTTGTAATCAGCATTTATAATATATTTATAATATATTGATAATTAAATTTCAGGTGCTTTTTTAGGTATTTTATGATATGTTATGAATTTGGAATTATTTCAATAAAATGTAAGTTATATATATTTTTAACTAAAAAGAAATAAAATAATCACCAAATACATTTATTATTTTCAAACATTTAAGAAAAAATCGGCGTATATGAACGAAATAGTTTTTTAAGTTTTTGTAATCTTCTTTCTCCAGCTCATTTTCAATAGCCTCTTTGACTATATCAAATCGGCTTGGAAAGGACATGGAGCTAAATCCATTTGTCCTTGATATTACTTTTCTGATGCTGCCTTTGATTTTACTAAACACACTTTCTATTGGATTGAGGAATGGGCTATACGGTGGCAGGTTTTCAATATAATTATTCGGAGAAATTGCTCCACCATGAATTGATGCATTGTCATGAATGAGACGGTATCCTGTCCCATTCAATTTTGAACTTAATTCATTAATAAAATATTGGTAGGTATCCTTTTTGTAGGATCCTACAATTAATTGGTGATGAATTGCACCTTTGACACCTATTGCTAATAGAAGTGACATGTTTTGTCCTCTGTTATTTGAAACTATGGAGTATACTCTTTCTCCTTTTTTCTTTCTTCCGAATGTTTGAGTGGTCCAGGTATTGAAACCACACTCATCAATGTAGATTAGATTTTTGTCTCGCCAAATTTCCTCGAGGTATCGTGTAACATAGTTCATTCTGATTTCAAGAACCCGGTCAGAAATTCGTTCTGCGACACATGATCTTACCTTTTTCACCGATATTAATTGATTTTTCAGAAAACGGAAAATTGTAGTTTTAGAGATCATGCAATTTTGTTGCAACAGGAAAATACGCATTTCTTCCAAAGATGCATAAAAATTGGATTCCACGAAATCCAATAAATTGTTTCCTTGATCCTCTGATATAATTTGCTTTCGGCCACTTTTTTTTGCCTTTTGAAACTTCATATTTTTTGTATCTATAAATAATGGTTTCAATCGATTTTTTGGAGATTCCCAGTAATCTTCCAAAATCTTTATAATTTTCTTTATTTTCATATGCATTGATGAGACGGATTTTATCATTTTTTGAAATTCTTTGAAAATATTATTTTTTTAAAATAAGTTATTAAAATTTACGATTTTCGAATTTTTTTCTTCAATTCCAAAGATGTCGATGGAACTTGTTGAATATCTTCACACAAAGGCGTTTGACTAGAAATATCTGATATGCTGTAAAATATTTTAATTATTTGTAATTAAATAAAAATTTCTTACATTGTCAGATCTTCACCTTCGCAAAATGGAAATGTCTCCAAAGAAATATCTGAAAATCTAAATAAATATTAACTTCAAAAATATTTTATAAATAGATCTTACGATGTTTTGTCGTCCATTTCTTGAAAACTCAAAGTTGAGTTGTCAGATTCAAAATCCAAATTTTTTTCAGCCATGAATTTTAATAATTTTAAATTAATGATATGTTAACAGTATGTTAATGACTCTCTACTTTCGGAACAAAAAAAGCTATATTAAATTTGCGTGTATTTTATATTATGTGTGCTGTGTTTGTATGTAAAATTATTTTTCTGTAGGTAATAAAACTTTTAACATTCAGAACATTAAATTTTTGCACACATGTAAGTTTGTGTGTTGCTATAATATAATTTTATCGATTTTTTTTAGATTATAGAAACTTTTATATTGTGGATTTAGGTGTACAGCGAATATCATTCATATATTTAAATTTACCCACTGATTGCTATTTATGAGAAAGTGACCAATTAAAATGACTTGATAAATCTACCAATAAAAAGATTTGAAATTGTGATTAAAATTGTCATTCTAGCAAAAAAATTTGGATAACTACAAAAATATTAAAAGAATACTAGGGAAAATTGCAAAATAAAAATACTGTTGTTCTAAATTATAACCCTCAACTCAACAAAGTGGTGTACAGAACACAACAGTATTATTTTAAAATCATGAAGAAAAATTTCCGAAATATAAAAATTTATAAACCTAACTTAAATAGTATTCTATTAATATTAGCTGACAGATTGCGTTAACAAGTGCACATTTAAACTAAACAAGGAAAATATAAACAGCAGTTAGAAAGTACTATATATATGTATATCTCTTTAATTATTAATTAAGTATTTATTAAGTACTTCCCAGTTGATTTAATTAAAGCTCAATTGAAATTTTAAAATGTCAGAAAAATTATTACTCACACTGCAAATCCTTTCAGTGCAATGAATTTTAGTACATATCATTTGGCGAAATTCATCTTTACTGATGCTTTGAGAAATATCATAATTTCCATTAAATGTTGCATAAACTTCCTCTCGAATTAAATTAGGATTACTAGAATCAACAAATCGTTTGATCCATTCGTTCAACAATTTCAATGACCAGTCATTTAAATAGATTCTATCGACAAATGTATTATTCGCCAAACAATCTTCAGCAATGTTGGATTCTTCCATAAATTACTTTACGGTAAATGTATTAATTAAATTAATCAACCACTTTATTTATTCATTTTTGCAATCAAATAAAGACAATTCATCTAAAAGTAGAAATATAGATTTAATAATTTATAATAATTAATATTAAGTATATTTAAAGGTTATATAAATTAATTAAATATAAAAATTAAATAGTTATATAAACTATATATGTAATGTTGAAAATTAATAAAATTACAAATTTTAATATTCATAATTAAGAATCTGTAATAAAGAAACTATATTAAAATGTATATCAAATGTAGTTCAAGGTTAAACATTATCAACGAGTTATTCATATATTAGTAACATCGATCAAATTGTCAATAACTACAAATGCCAAAAGCTGTAAATAACGAATTCGGTGACAGTTATCCAGCATCACCAAATATCATAAGATTTTATTCATTAGATCATAATGATTATGATTATTTAACCAATAATTTAATTTATAATCCTTTGACAAATAAAATTTTATTTCGATCAAATTCGTTTGATAGTCAAGCTAGAAAATATCGAACAACCAGACATTTGTACGAAGATTTTACATAGGAAAATCCCCAGCCATTAAATGAAAAATGAAATATGCTCATGACAATGGATTTTCAATCGAGTAATGAAATATAATTTTTATACTCAGCAATTTTTTTTGTTTTCTCAATTCGATTTGATAATGTTATTTGTATTTCAGTTCTGCGCTTTTTGAAATGTTCAAATTAGTGAAGCGAAAATTGAATTGTGTGATAGCAAGTATTAGATATCAATTTCAAACTGTCAATGAATTAAATTTTAATTTTCTCGAAAAAAAAATTTTGAAAATTAATTTCAATCGTTCACAAATAGTAAATTTTTTCACCGAAATTTATTTTTGGTGATGAGTATTTTCAAATAATCTTGCTTTCTCTGTCAAGTAAAGGATTACGAATGAAATTATGTTTATGGCAATACTAGTAATATTATTAAGAAAGGTTGATCATAATTTCTATGACCCAGTGTGAAAATCCCAACAGGGCATAATATGTTTAACACTTTCAGTCCCCCAGTATTATATGTCATTTTTTTAATTTAAAAAGTTTTCCTATACTTTATATATATATATATAAAAGAACCAGTAAGGTAGGGGTTCTCAAATAATGAGACCTCAACATTTCCATAAGTTTACGTTTTCAGCAGATATACAATTACTTGTACATATATTCATAGCAGTAGTAGACTACATATATTCTTTTGAAAACGTATATTTATGGACGTAACAGTGAAAGAGTTAATACTTCATCCATTTCATTTTCAATATTGTTGGGGTAATGTATGAAGACACAAAAATAAAACGGAAGAATAAAAATCAATAAAAACGACTAAAATGCATCAATTAATTAAAAGATTTATAAAATGTAAAAATTAATATCAATCAGGTGAAATGGGTATGGCCATTGTCGCAATTGTATCTTTGGCGCCCTTAAGTAATATATTAATGCGCCACATTATTCGTATTAAAAATTTAAGAAGTACAAATTTACAATTAAAACTAATTATCTGTTGTTTTTGTTAATTTATTGATTTAATAAGAACTAAAAAAGTCAGTGGAATACGATTTAACTAAGTAAAATTTTGCTTTTCTTGCTTCCTTTTAACACATTAAAATTTTCGCCTTGATTTTTTGTCAGCAAAATCATTAATTATATCAGAATAATCTATATTTGATATAAAATCTGTTTTTATTGATAATATAGCTAATGCGTTTAAGCGTTGTTACTTTATAGTAGATCTTAAATAGGTTTTCAATCTTTTCAATAACGAAAAACTGCGTTCTGGAGAACAGTTACTTAAATGCGTACACAAAAATATTCTTACCGTATGGTTGAACGCGAAATTATGAAACGACTCCAAAAACAATAAAAATTTAGTGAGGAGTCTTTAGAAAAGTTATAATTAATTATTCGCTATTGGAAAGCCCGAGTTAACGGAAAACCTGGAGCGCACTGAGACCCGACTAATTAGAAATTGAAGCAAATTCGATCGAGCGCCCGTTTAGAAATGAAATTGGTAGGATTCCAATAATCCCTCCCAGAAGATTGAAAATAACGGTCAACCAATGCGTTAAAGAAATTTCGATAATCTCCAAAAGGATTAAAATAATGGTTACCTAATATTGGGCAAATGCCGATAAACCCCAAAGGTATTAAAATAATGTTGATCCAATATCGGATAATGCCTTTCAGAAAAGTATAAAAGGAAAAGCTGAAAAGACATGAGCTACCAGTTAGTTGAAGAATCAAAATTAGAGAGCGTTTACGAAATCCAGGAGACCCAGAGAAAGCAAAGAATTCCAATAAAGCTAGAAAAAAAGTATCGTACTAGAAAAGGTGATTTCCCCTTGGGCAGCCTACCTTACAATAACGATTGTTTACGAACGAACGTGCAAATCGAGTGAATAATTGTAATTGTGATAAAGTTTGAATAAAGCTGTTTTGTGTTGAGTTTTAATCATTTGATTGGAAAAGGGCACGAGGAGTCAGAAACTAACTGACTTGTTAAATAATAACCAAGCTTAGAGGGTTCTGATGTTTAAATGTTCTAGGGTTGTTGATAGATTTGTCATCAACTCTTCTCTAAATGCCTTCATGACTATTTTATCTTCTACTAACCGCGTAATCATGTCAACAACCATAAATCACTAATTTTACACAAATTTAAAACTCATTTAATGTTAATTAAATGTGAACATGTCCTTGACATCATTATATTTTATTATAACAAAAAGTTATTATTTTACGTTTTAATTTTATTATAAAAAAATTTCAATATAGGCGGCAATATGAAAAACAAAATTGTCCTTAATAATTCGTAATAAAATTATTAAATTTATTTCCGAAATAGTGATGAAAGAAGTTTACCGTAAATTTCCCATATTTTTCTGAAATATAAAAGCATTTAAATAATGCGGAGATCTAAGAGCTACTACAAAAGGGAGAAAAAGAAATTATTTATTTGAAAGAAAATTCTAAATTTATTCAACTGAGGCAAACTGATAAAAACCAGAAATCGAAAATGGCTAACGGATTGAGTATAATCCTCACCAATTTTAGGAACTTGGCTGCTGCGATATATACTTTCCATCATAAACAGCTGTGGTTTGCGTATTTTAATTACATTTTAATCTTACTTGCGAACCAAGCTAGAATCATTTATAATTACATTAAATATAATTTAATTCCCAGAAATCTGATAATGTAGCTGAGGAAATTCGCATTTGTTACTATTTGTATTATTTTTAATTTTAAATTTATTTACTAAATTTTGTTTAAATCAGAACGTAACATAATTGCAGCCCGTTGAACAGGAAAAGTAAACTAATTACAGAAAATGAGGTTTTTCTCTAATTATCTAAAACTTATAAATTTGTTTTTAATAAAATTACAATGATATTTTATAAATTACAAATATAAATAGACTTTTGTATTAATTATCCTTAGTTTAATAATTCTTTTTTTTTAAAAAAAAATTTTCATTTATTTTTGTGTTTATTTTTCATTTTTCGTATAAGATTTTCTTTCATAAGTCACGAAAAATTACTAAATAAAATAATTGGGAAATGAAATCTGCACTGGTTATATAATTGAAAATTTCACATTATTTATAATATATTAAAATTAAAATAATATAAAAAGTTGTTTTGAAATTCGGAGCCTGCGGGCTACTAAAAATAATGCGCCCTTCTTCGTAAGAAAATTAGACAAAGAACGTTAAGATAAAGAAATACACCCGGGCGGCGAGTATACACAGGTGGTCAGCTCATATTTAAGACGTCTATCGAAGTTTATGGCATCATAAATTATTGTAATGTCGTTTGTCATTCCAGCACATTTGAATATAAAAATCAGTTAAATATTTTAAGAAATTGTTTTAATTTAAAAATACTTGAAAACTAATAAAATGAAAAATGAATTTTTATACAACTAATAATTAATAATACCAAAAAAACATACATCGTAAATAAAAATTGCCGCCCCAAAAGGCTTGCGCTCTGGGACTAGCCCATTTAGCCATGTGACTAAGGCGGTCATGTGTTTTGAATTTTTTTATCAACATGTTATGTAAAATTTCCAATTAATTAATGCTAAAATCTATCATTACAAATGTTGGGCTAGAACTGATTTCTAGACCCAAAGTTGGGAATGGGACGAAATGTGTCAGTACACAACACGTATACCCAGCATTAAGTTTACTTAAATAAAAATATATAAAACACCAAGTAAACAATGATAATAGAGAGATAATATACCCAAAAATAAAACATCTGAATTAAAAATAAAATAAAACACGAGCAAGAAGTATTACACGAAAACTTACTCAAATATAACCGAAAGACATAAAACAACAAAAAACAAATTCGAATAAAGGCGATTAGTAAAAATTAAAAAAGAAAATTAAAGAAAATCTTCATAAAATCTTACGTAAAGAAAATTATATCGATATTTTGAATAAAAATCCAGAACAATTCATAAAAATGGCGAAATCCATCATGACGGCCAAACGACCCAATAAAATTTATAAAACATAAATATTTTAGTTTAAAAAATAAATATTTTAGTTTAAAAAATAAATATTTTAGAAAAGAAATCATAAAAAAACAATTTAAAAATAAGAAATAGATTAAATTTAGCATGGAATGTTCTGGAAATGCTGAAATCCATCATGGAGGCAAATTTAATAAAAAATAATTCGAAAATAAAATTTCAAAAATAAAAACAAAAATTCTTACTGAAAAATCGCCATCAAAATCGATAAAAATTAAAAATCGAATGTTCGAGAATTAAAATAATCTGAATTTGTTTTACTGCATCAATGCACGCATGTATACTTACACGTCAAACAGAGGCTATATAAACTAACACATTTCGTCACTTTTTAAGCAACAAAAAAAATGCAAATGCAAATGCTTGCTCTTATGCCAAATTTTTGATTTTGATTTTTCTGAGATTGTAAGTAAGGACGATTTCATTGTGAATTATAAATTATTATTATTGAAACTTTGTTTTCATTATTTCTATTTAATTATAGAGGTGTAGATTTGAATGAGATCGTCGGTTATCAATGATTTTGAAGCGAGATCCCAGCCAAACCTGCACCTATGCACTTTGTCAGTTATGAATGCACAGTTCATAATGATTTCGGGTCATCGACCCTACATGCACTAAAATCATAATCTTAACCAGAGGTCGCCACGAACTATTGGTGTTTAACCATGAGTAGGGCGTATAAATCCTTCTTGGTAGTTGGCATAGTCACAGGGACTATGCGGACGAAATAATTATGGGAAACTAATTGTGGATACATATTACAATAGGGCCTATCGTACCGTACTCAGTGTAGTCGGGAAAGTAGGTAAATTTTAATTAAATCGACCTTTTCGTTAACTTACATACCTAAATTAACACTTAAATTATACTATTTTGCACACAACATTAAGAACTGATAAACGGGGAATATCCCCTGACTCAAATTTCACACAATACAACATGCTAGTGTAGCTGGTTATTTCTAAACGAATCCCTCTTAAACTATAAATTCAATGTGAACCTAAGAAACTAATTAACTCAAAATAACAGGGAGATCCCTGCGCAAAAATTTTTTAAGGCAATTAAAGACTTAAAAATTTTGAACCATTCCCTGTAAGAATACTGCAACCTAAAGTTCATGCGATGAGTAGGACCTAAGATGTTGTAATCTCAATCGCACTGGTAAGCAAACTAATATCTATAGATGCCCACAAAATAACCTATTTTGATGCAAACTAAATTTCTCTATCGTAATGGTCTTGGTATGCGCAAACTCCCGTAGACATATTGATAAAGTCTCTTTATCTATAAACTACTAATATCATATCTATAACTTATAAGTTCGGGCAACATCTTCACATTATTCTACACTAAATTGAATAGACTCTAAACTAACTATAAAAATATAAATCGTAAACCCATAAAAGTATAAATTATCCTCTCAATTTCATAAAAATGTGAATTGTACTTATAGATTTAATTTCTTCAAAATATAAATTATGGTTAGTTATAAAGGTATAAATTATAAATTTAATTTCTTGAAATTATAAATTACAAATTTGTATTGACGATAAAAATTATAAATTATAACTCTAAGTTAATTATAAAAGTATAAATTATAAAATTTTATTAGCTTTAGAAATATGAACTATAAATTTAACTTCATAAAAATATAAATTATAAAATTATATTAGCTTTAGAAATATAAACTATAAATTTAACTTCATAAAAATATAAATTATAAAATTATATTGGCTTTAAAATATAAACTATAAATTTAACTTAACTTCATAAAATATAAACTATAAACTTAAAAGTATAAATTATAAAATTATACTAGCTTTAGAAATATAAACTATAAATTGAACTTCACCAAATATAAATTATAAACTTAAAAGTATAAATTATAAAATTATATTAGCTTTAAAATATAAACCATAAAATTAGCTTCATAAAAATATAAAGTATAAACTTAAAAATATAAATTATAAAATTATATTAGCTTTAGAAATATAAACTATAAATTGAACTTCACCAAATATAAATTATAAACCTAAAAGTATAAATTATAAAATTATATTAGCTTTAAAATATAAACCATAAAATTAACTTCATAAAAATATAAATTATAAACTTAAAAATACAAATTAGAAAATTATATTAGCTTTAGAAATATAAACTATAATTGAACTTCACCAAATATAAATTATAAACTTAAAAGTATAAATTATAAAATTATATCAGTTCTAAAATATAAACTATAAATTTAACTTCATAAAAATATAAATTATAAAATTATATTAGCTTTAAAATATAAACTATAAATTTAACTTAACTTAGATTGCCTTTAACATCATAGTTGAAAATTTTTCATCAAAGACCCCCCATAAACCATATAGTCATCAACTACCACCTAAATATACTAAATTAGCTTATCTTAATATATATTTAACTTATATTATATTTTAAAATATAAATTGAAAATTTTCATAAATGACCCCCCTTCAAATCATGTAGCCATTAACTATTCCTTAGGTATACTGAATTGTATCATCTTCGTATAGAGTCAAATTGTATTTCAAACCAAAAAAAAAATAATAATAATTCCATAAATTTTCGTAAATGATCCCCCCCATATGTAGTAATCTTATAAAAATATAAATTTACATTTATTATTATTATTATTATCGTTATTATTATTATTATTATTATTATTATTATTATTATTATTATTATTGTTATTATTATTATTATTATTATTATTATTATTATTATTATTATTATTATTATTAGCATTGTTACCAGTAACATTATCACTCTTACTATTATTATTACTATTATCATTATTATTATTATTATTATTATTATTATATTATTAAAATAATTATCTTTATTTCATAAAATAAAATTATAAAACAAATTATTGATTTTGGGATTCCCCTATCTCTAAATTTAGTTTCAATGGCCCTATCTTCCAATAAAATTACGGAAAATCACTAAAATCTATTTTTAGTAACACCCCCCCCCTCGGAAAACGACATCAATATTATTAATTTAAATTATATCCATATATAGGTATGTGTGTATATGTATATGTATATATATATGTGTGTGTGTATGTATATATATATATATATATATATATATATATATATATATATATATATATATATATATATATATATATATATATATATATATATATATATATATATATATATATATATATTGTATTATATATATATATATAGATATATATATATATATATATATATATATATTATATATATATATATATATATATATATATATATATATATATATATATAGGTGTGGATATGTATATATAGGTGTATGTATATATAGATTTATAAAATAACCTTAAAAAATATGACCACCCTTCCCCATAAAGACCCCAAGTTGTATAATAACAGGAATTAAGGTTAATTCTAGTCGTCCTATAATCCTAAAAATTTTTTTTTTGATTTTGCATGTATTATTATTCTCATTATTACCCTTAGTGTTATTATTATTACTACGATTATTATTATCATCATTATTATTATTATTACTATTATTATTATTACAGCTATCAATGTTATTATTATTATTATACATAGAATAAGAAAGCATAAGAATGAATGAATAAAAAGAAAAAATAACTAAACAAAATAGGAACTTTTATTATGTAAATTGTTCGTTTTGAGAGCCGATAGAATTCCAATAATGAATGGAAATTCACCTTTTCCTGAAAAGTTTACTAAGTAATTTATACCCGTGTGCTCCGACTAGTATTTCTATTTTGGGTTTGAAATCGATTTCCGTTGTAAACTTTCCGTTCGAATATTTAAAAATAAGCCTCTCCACAATCTACTAAAATAGCCACAGCGAGTGAACAGAACCTAAAAAAGGGAACAATTCCTGCTAACTTGTACCTGAAAAATTAGTGAAAATAGATGTAACAATATAAATTACCAAACTGAATGAGGATAAGTGTGGATTGTGCCACTGCTGACTGCCGCAACTGAGGAAGAAGCAAGCATTTCGAAAACAAAGTTCGATGCTAGTGCTTCTTTCTCAGCGAGGTCGCATACAGTGGCAATTGCATACATAATTACTTGAAAATTTAATTCCTGAATAAATATAAAAATTTAAATTCACCGCTTTGAGGTGATAAGTAAATGACTATCACGTCATCATTTAAAACAAATATTGAATAATATAACTTAATTTATTAATTTGGGTTAAAGATTTATTACTTTAATTTATTATAAAATTTTAATTTTTCCGATGGAATATTAGTTTTAGGCTAAATTAATATAAGATTAAAATTTAGACTAGTTGCAAATTTTCGTGGAATGGTGTGATAAGGCGGTCTAGGTAGCTTGTCGGGATAGGTTGACAGAGTGGACCAGACGCGATGAGCATTTAAACCATAATTAAGTAGGGCAATAGACAACTTTAGGTAACGAATCTCATTTAGATGTCAGACGCAAGGAGATCCAACGAAGACGGAAAAGTTGACCCATCTTCAGGGAAGGTAGGACAGATTGACCCATGAATAATGATGATTTATACGAATGGTGGGGTGGGCTGACACCGTGGAAGAATACAAGACACGTTAACAGGTTATCGGGAGCACTATCCGACGACAGGGACCATGTAAAGCGGACATAAACCTTCTAACGGTAGTCCGTGAACCCAAAGGAGTGTTCGACAATTACAGTGCAAGTAGTGCGCTCACTTTTTGCGAGCACTCACCCTCTTGATACAGTACCAACGTTGATCGCTCAACGGGTATCAAGCGGTAAACAATGTTGTACCTTGGGTTACGCTGGTAACAGCACTAAAGAGCAAAATATTTAATCATCAGTAACCCACCACAAATATTAATTCCAACATGTTAATTTCAGAAGTTGATTATCCCATTACAAGGAATGTGTTTTTTATTTTTTCAGATAATCTGGTGTAGAAGTCCTAAAGGAAGCTTTCATCATAAAACACTTTGTGTCCGAGTTTTCAATACGTGAAGGTAAATTTATATGATTTCGGAATCTGCCGATTTATTACATCATTTTCAATTGACTCACCTTTACCTCTTCACGTCTTATGCAAGTAGCAATGCAAATGATCTATGACAATGAATATCTGTTATGTCAACAATTTATTCCATTGTGCCAATATTTTCACTGTAATTTCTCAACAATTCACCTTGGTCTTCCAACACCTTAATAAACATATGCCCGAGAGGAGTAAATTTAGCAGGATAAATTTCTTTAACGAATTCGAAAAATAGTTTCGGGTTTTAAGAAAAATAATGAATGTAAAACATAGATTGTGGCTTATCTAAATTCGAGTTAAAGTCAAAGATAGGCTGACGATTTTCCTCGGAAGACAATAGGAAACGGAATATTTGTGTAGGGCCGTATGCAGTGATGAGCTGAAAAATTGTTAACAAATGGCTCATAAGGTAATCTTCAATTCGAAAAATGTCTAAAAAATAAAAGTTACACAGCGAACTCATTTAAAAGTTTATTAGTGGATAACAATGACATTTCTGTGATGCAAGGCTTTAGTAATGCAAGCTCTGCGAATCATTATTCTATTACATAATAATTCTTATATATCGAGGCTATTGAATATTGATACATTATGTATTGTTTAATCTCTTAAGTGGTTTATTTCGTCAAACGAAATGCGTTCCTCAGCGGCGAGTTTTGTTATCCGCTATCTTGGGTATAGTATTACAAAAAATAAAATATCTTATTGGATGATATTTATTAAGATAATATGTTCACAAAAGTAATATTTATGATATATTTTTAACATATTTTGTAAATTTAGGTCAATTTAGTTGATGACGTATATATCCGTCATAGCCACTTAAGAGGTTAATGAATGAAAAAATTATTTGAATAACTTTAACAGCTAGATCGCAAATTCATAAAATAATTAACAACCGGGTTTTGCGAGTGGGATCTAACTGCCTTTTAATGACTTTTATTTAACAAATGTATAAATTTTATTTTTGGGGTTCCGGATTATTTATTTACTACGTTATTATTGATTTTGATGATCTCGATTCAGAAGACCAAGTATTTCAATTTCATGCTCCTCACACCCGTGACTACTTCATATAGTAATATTATTGCAAATGTTAAACGTGGATGAGAACAAATGAACAGATGAGTTCCGTTATCAAAAGTTATTCCCCGCTAACTCCTCATCCTGGGTTTTTGACTACCTGTTGAAAGATTTACTTCTTTTCGATTCATAGCTCTTTATAACATTGACTTGTCATGGCACATTAATAAATGACAACATCCCATCCAGATGCAATACACGAGCATAATTTTGATCATCTTGTTGCCTTTATGTTGACTTCAATGAACTAAAAATGTGTTTGGAGGAAATGAAAATTTTCAAAATCTATAAGTTCTAATGTTACATATATCATCTGCACAGAGAATTTAATTCTGTGTCAAATAACTATAATTACCTTGGAAACCACCTAGTAAATCATTGAGAAATTGGAAAATCTGACTCGATAATGACCCGAAATTTCAGGCATAATTTTCTGGAAACTTTGAGTTGTCTTCTAGCAGCTAACGTGATCATCTTTCCAGGGAGAAGTCAAAGGTCCCAATATTGTCACTAATGATCCCAGTAACTGATCATGTCTAGTCATTGAGCACATTAAAATATATAAATATTTTATAATTAATTTTCTATGAAAGATATGAAATTATTGAAAATATCATTAATTATAGCTTTGTCACCATTAAATTGTCCTGCAAACTCTTTCTCGTTGTCACGGATGGTCAAAATTCTTAAACCCCTTTGCTACCACTTTATTTCAACTATTAACGAATGACCCCTAATATTTATTTATCCTTCATTCTTTCCCCATAAAAAGCATTTTTATATGAAAAAAAAGTTTAAATAGATCAAAAATTGTTTGCTCAATAGTTAAATATTGCAAATATGTCTCATTTCGGCAAATGAAAGCTTTTAAAAGGAAACATTTAGACATAATTCTGTCCTTTGAAGCGTAAAACTGACCTGATTTTGGGAAATTCCTTTAATTGACAGCTACGCTATATCAATGAGTAAAGAAAGGGGAAATTATATCCGCAATTTCATTAATCCGACGTAAAGCATTACAGGCGGTTTATCTGTCCTTGTATACATCAAATAACAGACTGAAAGTTTACTAATCGAAGATATTAATTTTCCTACTCTCCTTTCATTAGAATATGACGGGGGTAATTAAATTCCTCAATAAATATTACTGAAAGTTGAACTGGCAAAAAAATAAATTATCATTATGTACAATTTGTCTTGATAATGGCTTGAGAATTCCTCTTTGAGTCTTCTACGTGCATGATGCATCCACATAATGGCCAATATGTATAAGTTGGCCACCTTATGGTATGTTGGGTATCTTAGGTTGACAAAACTAATTTGCTATACAAGTTTTATGTATTTGGTTTATAGTTTCAGCGAGAGCAATGATTTGACCTGATCCTCCTTTTTCTATATTAAGTAAGCACGAACTAACAATATTGAAACTTTATTAAATCTACAAGATAAATTTGTACGATTCTAATTAAAATTTCACACAATTACAAATTTCTCGATAATCCCTTTTTCCTTTAAGAATTTCCTACAGATTGGTAAGTCTACCTCAGGAAAACCTCCGTTTTATTTTCAAGTCCAGCCAATAAACGAATTTATTTTCTCAATACTTTTGCCATAATCGAAGCTTTCTTTTCTTTCAAGCCAAAATAGTGAATGTGAACTAAATAATTAATTTAAATTCCATTAATTATCGAAATTTGATGCTTAATTAAAAGCGAAACGAAAAATACCTTTCTTTTTTTCCCGGAGCTTCTCTATGAAAACAATCTTGATCAGACGAGTTAATTTTTGGTTAGGAGTCATTGCATAATTACGTCACGCCAAAAATGACCAATTAATATTTTTCGAATCTACACCTCCTCGGGGCCCTCAATAATTTGAAAGAGCTATTTGTTTCTACCTTTTGCAAACAAAATATGTTGATTTTTACGCTCATAATCCAAATCATTAATCTTTATTCATTTGTACAACCTTAAAATATCAGTTAAAAAATAACAAGAGTGAATAAAAATGAATCTTTATGCATTTCATTCCTCATAGTCACTCGATTGTATTGGATCGTAATATTTATTCCTTTAAGTTAGAAATACGACTTCTGGATTGGATTATGTAAATTGAACTCTTTTGAAATAAACTATTTGTAATTTTGGAGGAGAGATTAGGTAAAAAACATACTGATGGTGGTTGACAGAAATTGAAATTAAAATTTTTGTAAAAAAACTATGGTGTATATTCAACTGTGTGTATTTTAAGAATAGATATTATATACATACAAACAAATAAAATAAACAACATAAAAAATCGCATTAAAGACAAAGAAAACTTTCTACGCCCGTTTGCAATGAATCAACACATCTATAATGTAAAAAAAAATCAATAAGTGTATATTATAAAAACACACAGACTTACCTTGCAATTAATAATATAGAAAGTGAGAAAGTAGTAGTAAAAAATAAACTGGCACTCACAAACATTGTAAACGGGTGTATAATATTTGAAATATTAAATTTAATTTTTATTAATTTATTTTTATTAACACTATACGCAAGCATGAAATCAAATTACCATTTGTCAACTATCAACCGTGTATCGTTTAGCCTTGATTGCGTGTATCAACTGCAAGATTACAATATTTACTAGATTAAACCCGACGTGAACCGTAAACTGTGGTTGATCAAAAATAGCCTCGTGGTCGACGTTTTGGCTACCAATGGTATAAATGATAGAACAAAATCAATTACATTTAAAAATAGTATAATTATAAAAATTTATATTAGAAATAATGAATGCTAAATTGTATGACTGAAAAGAGACGTAGAGAGGGCGGGGAATTAAAACAAATTATAGATTATCAAATATAAATTAAGGATGACATATTTTAATAAAACCTTTATTTTGGTTTTGTTATGAGAATTGTATGAAAATAAAAAACAATTGTAAATATATGATCCAATTTTTTATAAAAATATTTATATTCTTCTCACAATATTTGCTACTTTACCGGTATCAACTTGTATAGCGGAGCGTTCTTTTTCATCACTGAAATACGTAAAGTCATATTTAAGAGATGCCATGGATGACAAAAGGTTAAACGGTTTGGCTTTGTTATATATTCATCAAGACATTAAAATAAGTCCGGATGAAATACTTTCTGAATTAATGAAGGGACAAATACGAATTAATATTATATTGTAATATATCCTATGTAATATAATTAATAATTAATAATAAATTTGTTAATTATCTTAAAATATTTTTTTCTATTTTTCCGTGTCAACTTGTAACATTGCTCGATGAATTGTAATAATTAATAATTTCCCCTTAACCCAAGCTGAAATCCTGGCTACGTCCCTGTGACTAAATACTGTGCATTGCTTAACTGAATGTGAAAGGTTATAGGCCATGTAATGATTGAATATAGGTATTTGTCAAAGGTATTTACATAATCTATTTAATAAAATATTATGTCATCACATTAATATTTCAGTGATTGATTTCATAATCCCAATGTATTTGACAAATAGGAATTTAATATTTCAATTTATAGCTGTGAAAAAGCAAAAAAACGTATTTAAAGAAATAAAATTCAATAAAATTTTGGAGAATGCATCAAATCAAAAATGAAACAAAAAATGAAATTCTAACAAAATAATATTTTCAAATCTGATTTTCCATAAAATTTAAACAAAATTTCAATGCAAAAATTTCCATTTCATTATGGATAAAATATGTCTTGCATGAGATATTTTGAAATATTTTATGTAGAAAACAATAAATAAAAATACAGAAAAGATGTCTGATTACCGGAGGCGTAATCCAATTAGTTAATTACATGATATGTAAATTCATAGAATGAAATAATGTAAGGACTTGTTATTTTATTTTTTAATAACGATTACAATTTTTTTAAAAAATAATTTAATTAAAATTAATGAAAATAATAATAAAATTAATAATAATTGGGAGAAATTAAATTAAATATGAATTAATTTTAAATTCATATATTATATAAATAAGTTGATGTCGAATATTATTTAACGATATTGTCATTATCGGTTTTCTTCGAAAATAAGATTATATGCCCATTTTAATGTTTTGTCTAAATATTGTACGCTAATAAATTGTATCCCTTCGGTTTTTATTCAAAATTAAGAAAGTTTATACACAATTTTTTATGCATAATTTTTATTCTACTTTTTACAATTATACTAGATAAAAATGTAAACATGTAAATATAGAGAATGTTTTATGAAAATTTAATTATTGATAATTTCAAATTACAAATACAAAAATGACAAAACAATAAAAATTATCATATAAATATAAATTACAACCTCTACTAAATTATTATTATGTGTTGAAATCTTTACTTATTCATTAATTATTATTTTAGAAAAACTCCTTAAAAAATTAACAATTTGTTTAAATATTATTGTAATTAAATAAAGATTATTTGAATTAAGCTTATTTTAGGATTCTATAAAAACATGAAGTGTTGTGGCTAATAATTAATATATAAAACAAATGAAATTCATATTAATATAAATTTATTTTTCTTGCCTCCAAGAAAAACTCGTCAATGAAAGCATCAAAATCTATATTTTCTGATAAGATACATTCACTTGAGAGAACNGAAACAATATTTGTTCGCAACTGTTTTTACTCTAAAAATATACAAAATGAAATATATTAATTAGGAGAATATTTTTAACAACTTGTAAATGGCAGTGCCGAAAATTCGTGAATATCAAAAACATCGATATATAGTTACTGATTCATAGTGAAGCTTTTTAATAAATAGAATGTCAATGGAAAAGAAATCAGTGGTGAAATTTGAAAAAAAGTTCTTAGAATTCATTTGCTTTTAAATCGACTTCCTAAGTCAATCATTGGGGTTCTGCATTTATTAGTAATAGTGAAAATATTGATAATTTATATTCACGTTTCAAAAACTTTATTTCTACTAATTCATTTACATGAAACTTGGTACGTGTTTTAAATATGTCACCGGTTTAACAATTTTTGCATATGAAAAAACAAATCTACTCGAATTTTACTAAAATGAAGATTGCGGAAAATTTGATCCCACCAATGTCCCAGGCTGACGACGATATTGAAACATTCATAACGGATTGCAACAGTTATTTTGACCTTTCCGGCATAGAAAAAACAATATCGAAACACGACAGTGAAATGGCTTATCAAATTAGAACTATTGTCAATTTATGAAGCAATTCCAGAAACAGGCCAAAGATTTGAGAATAAATTGCAAGAAGCATTTTTACAGCCAACATCTTTGATAGGAGATTTTTTGGAAATCTACAATTATGAAAAATATACAGAAACAGCAACATTGTATTTCGAAAAAGTTGAAAAATCAGCGAAGAAATTAATGAGGCATCGTTGGAACGAAGAAGAATTGACTGTATATTTTTTAGTGCATTGCGTGAAAGAAAAGGAAACAAAGAAAGAAAGAAAAATGTGAGATGCCAGGAATTTTGAAGAAATCAATGAAGTTTTAAGAAAAGTTTATGCTGTTAATGAAAAAATTTCGTCAATTGTAAAAATTCAAAGAAAAGAAAAAACAGATGATTGTTGATTTGTTCAAAACTTTGTAATCGACTCACTAATTGAGAATTTCTATCAGATTTGAGGTTGGGGCCAATCCAACCAACAAATAATACACTGATGATCTTTGTTAGATTACTTATTCTGTAAATAGGTGATATGACTGTGTTATGTATAGGAAAATTGTAGAGGCCAACAGACAAAAATAATTGTTTGGGACAGTTGGCGTGCGTGTATGTTACATATATATATATATATATATATATATATATATGCATGCGGTATGTATAGACAAATATCAACTATATTATAAAAAGTAATTAAACAAAACAATAAACTCAACTTTTATTAAAATAAAGTTAATTAAACAACCTTGTTTTTTCTTTTTTTGAATAGAAAAATTTCGTCTGGTTAATTTTCGGATGGATTAGTCTTGAGTAAAAATCGATCTTTTGTTTTAGGACCCTTAGGTCTTTAAATCACTTTCTCGGATTATATTTCCGAAGAATGTTCTTATAATCAAAATTTATAGTTGTTATAGGGAATTGTAAATCTATAAACGCTAAAATCGTGTAAAATATTGATGATACTTATTCTAATTTAATGTAATTTCAAACATCAACTGACAATCATATCTAAGCAGTGAGGACCTTTAAATTGAAATCATACAAGTAGATATAGGCTTGAGCTAGTGCCAGTTTCATAAGGTAAGCAAAGGATGCGTCACACAGGGCGCGAAATTACCTTGCGAAATTCACTTTAATAATGTAATAAAATTGTTTTTGAGAAAAAAAGAAAAATATATTTATCATAACCACCTTTTATTAAATTTCTATGACTAATATGTATATAATTTTATGTATTCTATTTATATTTATAAAAAATTTTAAATATTATAATAATACTTATAAGCACTCAAATATTTTCCTATTTCCCGAGGACTCAAGAAATTATTATATATGGACCCCTTCCCAAAAATGAAGAAATGATACATGAACATAATTTTATTAATATATTCGTTATTATACTTACATAAACATAATATTTTTTATTCCTATTTCATACAAACTTTTTTACTGCTAATTCCTCGATAATATCATCAAAATTTATCTGATTTGTTACCTCCTGCTCTATTGACAACATAGCCACTCCCTCTAACCTATCTTGTTGCACGGTTGATCTTAGATAATTTTTAATAAACTTTAATTTGGAAAAAAACTGCGTTTGGCAGAAGCTACTGAAACATACGTTGTTAATATAATTCTCAATGCTATATATGTATTGAAATATACATCGTCTATATTATCTTTGCAAATTTGTTCAAGGCAATCTAATGTTAGAAATATAAAAGCGAGGGGCAAAAAAATCCCCGAAATTCCGACCTCTGAATACAATAACTTCTAGAGCCGCCACTGACTTGAGCAATATCGTTTATTTTGATTCAGGTGGTAAATTTTAAGTTTTATGTCACTTAACATTTGATCATCACTTCAAGAGAAGAAAGAGGATGAAAATGAAAAGGATGTTTACCAAATATGAATAAGAATCGAATACAAAAAATAAAATATATTATGAAAGAAATTGATCAAGATGTTTCAGATTAAAATATAAACAGAGTGTCAATTGGTCAAACTTAATTGATGAAATCTACAAAATATTTATTGCAAAAAGTTATTCCTTCCAAAAAATCACAATGCACGATGGAGTAAAAAATTCATTCGAAATCTACCAGAATTATTCTGTAATAATTACAGTAATAATACTGCTTCATGATTTTCTGTAACATCATCTGCTATAATTATATTTTCTTTTAATTCTGCAGTATGCTTCAATAATTATTTTTAAAACATGCATTTTTTGTTAATAGACAATATCTTTGAGGCATAAATTCTTACAATTTTCATAGAACTAATAATTAAATTATCCAATTAATTGCCTCAGTTAAAAAAAAGATAAAATTGGAATTTATATTTTAAAAATTAAAATTATATTTCTTTTTTTCGACTGCAGTTTTATATTAATCTAAGTTTTGGTAATAATTAAATTTATTCAAATATTCAGCCAATGAAATTACAGCGCAATAGTAAAATAATATCGGACAAATATCATTCATTCTAGGGAAACCAAAACCGGGACAAAATCAAAAAGCAGGTATTTTGGTATTTAAAAATACAAATTTTTGATAAAAGTATTGTTTTAAGTCTTATTTGAAGTAAAAAACAAAAATCATTATTCAATAACCTATCTTGTAATATCAAAAATCAATTGAAATATAAAATTAATACAGCATGTAACATAAATTGATTAATGACAGTATTTTAAAAAACTATAAATTTATTGGTATAATATGATATTTCTAAGCATTCTTAGTATCCATAAAATAAGATCTCAACATACAAAGAATATCTAATGTTTCGTCATTTAATCTTGATCTCAACTTGTTTAGCAAAATATTGGCCGATGAAAACGCTCTTTCGGATTCAACAGATGTAGGTCGAATCGTAAGAAGCAAAGCATATACCTGCTACAGATAAACACCTATTGTCCCCTCATCTTCGAAAAGACTCTCCTTTCTTAGGCACTTAAATAGATCGTGAGGTAAGAGACTTTTTCCCCCGCAACTATGTAATTCAGTTTATTGCAAATTGCCTGATCTAATTTCATTTTCAATAGAGATTTTACATCCAGACATAGGCTCAGTTTTCATAATAGGCACGTCATTCTTTTTCACGTGCTCCGCTTTGGTCTCATCATTCGGTTTTCACAGTCCCTTTTGATTAATTACGTTTAAAAGACACTTCACTATATCATTTTGGTATTTTCTGAAACTGGAAATTACTATTTAAATTTGGATCGGTGGTTAAATATTCTTTATATGATTGATGTATATATCTTAAAAGGTCCGAAAGTTAAGTTCTTCTTTCGAGAACTCGTTGCTTCAACGTAGTTAAAAGTTCATTGCTTAGGGATGATTTTGTTTTTTCAAGTTCGGCGAACATAAATTTAAATGTTGCGTCTGCAGATAGAAGATTGGAATCCTCACGGCAAAGGGCTTCAACTGCTAGTTTTATTGGAAGAAGTGCAGAAATTGCTTAAAGACACTTCATTGAACTCGGAATCAGACACATTAAAATCTATTATCGACTTTTTTAGGCATGAACGCATCATATAAAATCTCTCAAGCATTTCGATTAAACTATTCCATTGTGTTTTACAATCTAATATTAGACAGTATTCCTTGCCAAATTCACTAACTCCATATTTTACCAAAACATCATTTTTGGTTGGTGACATTCTAAATGTTTTCACTATTTTTCGTATCTTTTTTGTAATTTTTCCTAGCTCGGTATGAATAATAACATTTTGCTCAAATGATAAATCATACTCGATCAAAAATCCATCATCGTTTCCCGAAAAATTCTCTTCATGTTCATCATTTTTGCTGTCATCATCGGTAAATGAAATATTTTCAGAATCCGAATTTATAAAGGCTGATTCTTCTTGAGAACTACTGTCAATCTCCACAGCTGTTTTTTTATAAATTACAGAAATTACAGCAAGTTGTAAGCCGTGAGCAAAACATAGATGTTGTGAAGCTGAACCAGCTTGGCCACTTTTTTCATCACAGCGGCCCCATCATTTGTCAAACATATAATATTTTTTCCAAGGAAAGATTGAAATCGGCTAACGTTTTATTCAGTAATTCAATACATTTCGTTGCACGCAAACTTCCTTTGATCCGTACCAGTCCTAAATTCCAATACTTAGCCTCAGAATGGACATTAATGTTGAGATATCGGCAGTTTCGTATTGACGTCCTTTCGTCAAAGGTTATACTTAATCCCTTCCCAGAATTTTTACATTCACAAATTTCCCCAATCAGAATTTTTCTTGTACATTCAGCATAATCAATGACCATTTTTAACTTGTAATGGCTGATTTCGGAAGTTTATCAGGTAACAATTTCATTTATCTTCATTACTTTCAGGCTTTAAATTTATTTTACATTTAACACGAATAATTGCCTTTACAAAAATTTGAACCAATTCATGTTAAATAAAAAATTAAAAATTATTGTATAATAATTTGATTTATTTAAAAATAAATTTTCGGTGTTTATATATATAATACAACATTTTTAATAATTAAAACAAAAACTAAAACTTATTCTAATGTAAAATCTAACAGATTATTACCTATAAATAAATCTACAAATAAACAAAAATAACATATCATATAAATAAATCGAAGAGTAGAAACGTGATAAAACTTTTCATTTATTTTTTGAAAAATGCAAATATTTAATGCTATATTTGATTTTGCTTTTTTTTAAAGTTGAATAGTGTTAAAGACGGCTTTGTAACAATTTGCAAATTATATGTTTTATTTTATATGTTTTATTTTCTTCGTTTTTTTCTCCAAATTTATCATTTTTCAAACGCGACAATCGTGTTTATCGTGTTTCTAACCACTGTAACATTTAAACATAATAAATAAATTGTAAAATATTTGATAATAATTGAAGTTTAACTAAATCAGAAAATATTAAAAAAAATTTTATCCAATAATTTCCATAAAACTCGAAGCTGGGAAATATAATAATTTGGATGATCCTCTGTTTTGTGATTTAATATTATTGGATCAAATAGCATTTAATGAAATATGAATGGGACATTAATTTATGAAAAAATGAAATTTGAATCTAAGCCATTTTGGTCTGATGCCGTAATAGTTAATTTTTATATATAAATAATTTTCAAAATAAATTTCCTTTCGTAAAAAAAAGTCAAATAAAAAAAAGTTAAATTAAATTTTTAAAATTTACAAATATTTGTAAAAATTACAAAAAATTACAAGTATTTGCCCCTCCCTAAATAAATTATAGATTATCGAATATAAATTAAGGATGAAATATTTTACTTTATTTTGGTTTTGTTATAAGAATTGTATGAGAATAAAGAAACAATGGATATTTTTAGTTAAGTCTTTTCAAATCCAAGACAGTATAGCTATGGTCGCGCTAGCTATTCCCGTAGTTTGTCGGTATTTTCAGCACAGCAAAGTACATATACGAGTGCCAGTTGAATTGGTCCTATTTCATGTATTATTGTACTCGGCTACGCGCGCAAACCACCTCCACTTCTCGATATTTGACATATTTACTTGTGTTAGAAATACCATGGATGAAAAAGGTTAAACGGTTTGACTTTGTTATATATTCATTAAGACATTAAAATAAGTCCGGATGAAATACTTTCTGAATTAATGAAGGGACAAGGACGAATTAATATTATATTGTAATATATTCTATATGTAATATACATTGTTAATAATTAATAATAAATTTGTTAATTATCTTAAAATATTTTTTTCTATTTTTCCGTGTCAACTTTTAACATTGCTCGATGAATTGCAATAATTAATAATTTTGCTTCCCCTTCCCCAAGCTGAAATCCTGGGTACGTCCCTAAGTGTAAGAGTTGTTATTCTTAATATTTGTAATATTTGAGTGTTTAATTTGACAATTTATTCCATCATCTTGACGTTTTATATTGCAAGGGCCGTAACAAGGGTGGTGCGAGCGTTGCAGTCGCACAGGGTTCACACCAGAAAGGAGCGCAAAATTAGGATGTAACGTTTTCTTAATGTTACCAAAAAATAAAAAAATATAAATAAAATATATTATCAAATAGCATGCACGAAAAAAACGACACCCTAGCTAGCTTATCTTTAACACTACTGGCTGGACTGGTCCATTAGTGTGCCTACGTAGGTGTGTATTTTGTAAAATAGTCCACAAAATGAATTTCTGTCATTTTTTTCAATTAGCAACAGAATTTTAAGAGCATTACTACCTATTATAATAGCTGAAGATGAATACATAGTTAACAATCTTAACATGAACATTATAATTATTATAATAGACTGTTTTGAATTCGCCTGTTAGGGGCCAGATATATAAACCACACAGGGCGCAATAATGCCTTGTTACGACCCTGTATATTGCAAAATGAAAATTGCTACCAAATTAATAGTTAAATCGTCTAATGTCATTGTGCAATATTTAAAGTCAATATAAAGTTTTCAAAGGTTTTTCAACAATAATTATGACTCTTCATCCATAATTTTTACTTTGCTTCATAAAGTTATGGAGAGACTTCACATTCATGTGACCTGCTTTGCCAAATGTCTGTAAAAAGAGAATGTTTCTTCCAAGCTCAATATTTGGTTCAAGACATTTGAAGTTTCGTAAGATTGTTGACTTATCAAAATTACATCTTTTTGATAATTTTCGATTTGATACACCAAAATTCTCCATGGCTGTCATTCAAAAAGAGTAGAATTTGTTACCGTTTATGAATTTGTTGATTTCATCACTCATTTTCTTTACAAAACTTTTCCACGACTATCAAAACTGTTGAGGTTGCTATATACCATACTTTGAGACAATTTTAACATCTTGAAATGATTGACAGTTAATCTATTACATTTGTTTTGTAAAAATCCCACTTATTTACTCCTCTTTGTTTAAAGTCTCTGTATTAATTGAATGAAACAGGAATGGTGCATTTTTTATTAAAGATGTTATGATATAATTGTATTTTCAATATCCAATTTTTATATTTTGTTAAAATATGAAATTATTAAAAATATAATAAAACTTGTAAACGCAGAATCTCTGTCAACATTTGCTCCATCAATTATTCAATTCAAACCAACAAAGTCTTTTTAAAAAGATTTGGTAGGAAGTCAATTTGAAAAATATTTATATTACTTATAAAATCTAATAGAATTTAGTGGTATCATATAAACTCTGGATATAATAAAATGAATTTTACCAGAACTTATTTTTTACTATAACCAGATTTTATAATATCGGATTTCCTAAAAAGAGAACGTACAGTACAATACAAGCGCTATTGCCACACACTAATTTTACAATATCCGATTATGAAAGTCAATATTACACTATTTAACTCATTAAAACATCAAATTATATAAAAGTACAGCTATAAATTTACGGATTTCCAAACCAGTTTTCTTCTAAATAAAGAGTCCAAGTAAATAATCTTTTGTTTTAAGGATTGCATAAAATAGAAATAGATTACATTCTAATTTTTAAGCGTTGTCTTTGTTTTAAAATGAAAAACGTAAATTTTCAGATTTTTGCCATAAAACATAAAGTCCATTTAATAATTTTACAAATAAAATTCTTTTTGCATTCATATCAAAAGCAAGAGTTTCAATTTATAAATTTGTTAAAAATATAAATTATTTTTAATTGAGAAATTTGAAGCATTAATTAATGTAAAATAAATTAATCATTTTTAATTAAAACGTAATTTTGAATTTTAAGTTTTACAAAAACCAATTATTGTTTGATTTTTCCTGTTGAAAAACTTCTCGTTTAAGTTTGTAAAAAATCATTTTTATAGATTGAAATAGGAATTCTTAGTTTAACTTGTCAGTATAAATTCTTTCCAAAAATATGGAAGGAGTAAAAAAAATCATTTCATGGTTACTTGAAAAAAAACTTTATAAAATCATTTAATAATTCCTTTTATCTGTATGAAAATGAACATTTAAATTGAAAGAAATTTAAAAATTAACTTTTGTTTAAATATTCAAAATGTAAATTTGCTAGTTTTGAAATAAAAATTTGTGATTGATGTAATAATATCAGTTGCATATTTTATTTTCTACAACTAATTTATTTTTATTTTTAAATTTAATTGTTGATCAATTTTAAATCGTTTACTCATAGAAGAATAATTTTTTATTTTGAATTAATTTCATTGGATGATTATATAATTTAAAAAAATTAATTCTGTACAATTTTAATGTTTATTTAATTCAGTGTGGAAACATATACTCTTTTCTTCAATGCAATTAAAATCTCATTTTAGACAGTTTTTGAATAACGAGTGTAAAGAATATTTTCCAAAATACAAAATAATTATATATAAAACGGCAAAGTCAGTCGTTGTGAAAGACATAATAATGTTGGATGTGAGATAAATCTAATAATGAATTTATCGTTTATGTTATATTTTTTAAGTTATATATGTTATATATTTATACTAAATTTACAATATTATGTATTAATTAGTCTGTATAATTGCACTATATTGACATCGCTCAGAATATGAAAATACATTATTGAATTCTACACGTTTTTTTTGTAGTTTTTGTAAATGATAAATCTTGTGTTTTTTTGAAAGTTATGAATAAACATAAAAATTATATCTTAAATGAGTACAAATGAATATGTCCCAAAGAAGACTACATATTTGCATCAGTAGTATAGTTTTGTGGAAACAAAGTCTGGGCAAATAAAGAGGAAACTTTTGAGCTTATAGAAATTGGAATCCATTATAAACCGAATTAATCCCAACCGATTTAATTCAAGCCAAAATGTATAATTATTATAAATTAGAGTCAATTGACGTACTGTTATTATTAATATTCTTTTCAAAGAACTCTAAATCCAAATCAAATACAAATTAAAGGAAAAGTAATTAATTACTCCCTAATTACAGCAAAATTGAATTTCCTATAATTATTGTTTACTTTATAAAATCAAATTAAAACACAGGAAATCTTAATGTAATATTTCGTATTTTTCCTGTTCAAATTTTAGATTATTTTTTCAATTTTTAGGTAGATTTAATAATAAATGGACTAACGCAACTCTAATAAAGATGATATCTCAGTGAGAGGCAGGTTATAGTTGTTAATATCTCAATTCACCAACAACTCCACATGTTTTAATAACACACCTGACTTCAATAGATAACAACATAGAATAATAGTTCACGTGTAAACCAATCAGATGACTCATTGGGCGTTAGAAATTATTTTCAGGATAAAATTAATTTATGACATTTTGAATTATTTTTGAATTTTTAACAATTTAAAATAAATTACAATAATTTAGAACATAAATTTACTTTTATTATAATATTCTCCAAATATTTCCGTTTTATAGTATTTTAGGGTAAATTGGAAAATATGCACAAAATCATTTTTTAGTTCACCTCCCCAAATTGGTAAATTATAGATTGAAATGAATTTCTCATCATTCCAAATACCTTTCAAAATTTAAAGTAATTCTTAACATTTTTCTTAACATTATCTTTTAATTTTCTTTATAATTCAGACTTGTAAAATTTAATTCATTACAGTTTTCTGAATTAGATTCAAAATTTTTATCTATTCTATGTAACGGGCGTTTAATTAAGGTCTAATATAAAAATAAATAAATATAGAAAATTAAGTTTGTTTACTATAGAAAAGCAAAAAAATTACTTTGGTGAGAAAAATAAAATACAAACAAACATACACTATAATAACTCAATAATAAAAATTGCACACAGATGGACAAATATATATATACAGCTATTTATTACGAGGATTTTTAATCATAAAAATATACAATTTGAGGATATTTCAAACGTTTCATCAAACTTTACCTTTTCATGATTAAGAGAGGCAATATAAATTATCATTTAATAAATAAAATTCCAAGTTAAAACTTTTTAGGAATTTGTAAAATCATAAAAGATTAAATGTAGAAAGAAAATATAGAAAAAAAGCGTCTTAAAACATAATTTATGAACTTTGCATTTATTAAAAAGCTTGACTATGAATCACTAAATATATCGATGTTTTTTTATAACTTTACTGATTCATAGTCAATTTTTAATAAATACAATGTCAATTGACAAGAAATCAGATGTGAAAACTGAAAGAATTTCTTATAATAATTTACGAAAGAAATATTAAATTTAAAGTAAAATATTTTTAGGTTTTTTTAGAAATTGATAAAAGAAATGACTGGTCGAAGTCACAGAACGGAAGAAAATTACTACAATCACATAAAAGATCTTTCCGAAATTATAAGTTGAACAAAAAATTTTAGAAGGGCTTTTAAAATCTGTAATTAAATAAAAATTTAATAAATCATAATTTTTTTGAAAATATTTGACCTGAAATTTATAATAATTATTATGGTTAAATTTCATTAAAATTTTTATTAACATTAAAAATGTAAATTTAATGAAAAATATAACTTATAAATTACCAACTGCTCATAATAATTGTTCTCAACACACATAATTTATAACAGTTGATGTATACCAAACACCGCTAAGAACCGTTTCCTATAATATAAGAAAAAAATCAATAATCTTACATTATAGAAATATGCATACTTACTTTGATTTGTTCTCATTCATAGTTCAGTGAGATACATCTTATACTATAGAAATCTGAAAAGTGGAGGAAAAATTAAAAACTGGACACAAGCGCAACACATACTAAAAAAACATACAAAATTTTGATTGGTAGAAATGCACCACTGAGATAATAACTTTTTTTTTATTAGTGAATAATAAGTAAAAAATAAATCTTTTTCTTTAATCTTATTTTTTTAAAGCTTATACATATTAAATGTTTGTTTGTTACTGACAATTATCAGTAAATAATTTGAAAGATTATAACATTGTGCGTTAATATAATAATGTTTGTTATAATTTATTCGATGTTATCCAATGTATAAAAGGTAATGTTGAATATTCTTTAGTATTATATTCTCGACCTTTATTTTTCAATTTTCTTTTGGTATACCAATCTCTCAATCAGTTTTTATTTTGTAATATTTTAATTTAGCAAATTATCAAGTGAAGTCGGGGTTATGTAATCCCCTCGATATATATATATATATATATATATATATATATATATATATATATATATATATAGATATATATATATATATATATATATATATATAAATTATTTTAACTTCGACGTCCAAAGTTTAGTAATTTCGGCATTTATAAAGTAATTTTGAAATAAATAAAAATCAAAAATTCATTCATTAGTATTAAGTTGATTTCTTATTAATGACAGAGAAATTCCAATAGTTAAATATAAATTATATTTTCATTATTATAATCAGTTCAGAAAGAGCTGGCTGCAGTAATTGATAATTCAAACCTGTCAAATTGTTAATAAATTTCATTTGTTAATAAATATGACGAATTCGAGTTTTGGACAAGATTTTATATGGGAAATCCTTTTCTTGTAAATATAATTCTAACTAAAATTCATTTTATTTAATCAAAATAAAACAATTTATTTTTCATAATTTATATTTTTATATCTAATAATTTAATTTGAAAGAATTTTTTAATTTAAAAATTATAAACGAAACCTAAAAGTCTCTAATAAAATTTTAATTAGAAATATAATTTTTAATTTATTTTTGTTTAAAAAATATCTTATTAAATTAATAAATTGTTTTAATTAATTTTTGATAAAGTTATTGTTTGTTTCACTTGCGCATTTTATCTACTATATTTGAATTATAATAGAAAACGAAAAGAAAAATTGAAATATTTCTATAAATTTAAAAAATTATACAAAATAATGAAAAACTCATTAGAAAATAAATATGCAATAGTACAAATATAAGTCATAATAAGCACAAATGAAGGAAAAATAAAAAATTATCAAATATTAATTAAAACAACCGAATAATTTAATAAGAAATTTTAAACAAAGATTAATTAAAGATTATATTTCTATTTTGAATTTAAAATTTTATTAAGTGGTGAAAGATCTGCAGACATCATTAGTCTCAAATTCACTCTTTGTATATCATCATAGTTTTCTATGTGGATTTGTCTCTAGTGTCGAAATTACCTGTTATAATAATCAAAGGAAATATTTGAAGTGAAATTCATAAATAATTTTAGTGGGATCAAGAAAAATGTTGAAGGTAGGGAGATCAAAATTCATTTTTCCAATAATGTAAATGAAGCTTTGTTTCTGCGACCCATGACAAGAGATTATTCAATGGAAATGGTGAGAATGTCTATATTAACAAAAAAGAAAGAATTATTAAATTACATATATTAAAACATTAAACAAATAATATATGTTTCAAGTACATTATCCTCATCACCAGTCTGTCATTATAATCTAAGTTAAGAGTTATATACGTAAGATTTAATGACACAATAGTTACAATTTATTGAGTTAATTAAATAATCTCAAAAAATTTGCTGCTGTTTGAATGATAATTGCAGGGGATTGTGATTTAACCACTTCTGTGGTCAACCTGTGACTAATTGTTCTCAAAAGATCAAATTACGACACGTGTCAATCAACGCGCGCGATGCGTTCTCTAGACTGGTGGGGAATGACCCGAGCTGCTCTCGAGCAAATCGCTATAAAAGGTTTTGTGTACGATTTGTTCGAATCCAGTTCGGGCAAATCTTTGTGTCATCAAAATACATACCCGATGCCTCACATAAAATTCTTTCCCATTTATTATTAAATTTTTATATAAAATTTTAAAATCGTTTAAATCAGTTGGTATTTTACACATTTTCTATGCTAATAATATTACTCATGCATTTCAATCGGTTATGTTCCTGAAACGTTCCCAGAAAGAATGAGAAGTCTATCCAGTGTATGTGGAACTGCACCCATTGCATGCAACCTTATACACTAAATCAAACTCTGAATATATTAGAGATTTAGATATATTCCTAAGCAATGATTTCAAAGATTTCGACTTTATTTTAAATATATTGAAATTTCCTAATGATTTCATGACAGAATATGATGAAATATGATGAAAAAAAATTTCAAAAATAAAATTTCGTAAAAAATTTGTTTTGAAAAAATCTGAATTTATTTACCAAATTTGTAAATTTAAGTCAGACTGAAGTACCTTATAGAATCAACTAAATTGTTATTCCAGATGTTAAAGCTGACTTTATTTTCCGGATAAACGACAGATTGGGAATATATTATGGGAATACATATTATTTTCATATTCTTAATTTTTGTGATTTTGATTTATTACTTTTATTTACTTTGGTATATGACAAAATGAAACTATAATTTGTTGAGGTGATCTGGCTATTTTGTTCTGTAAACAAAAACAGAGATAACTTTGACACTGGGAAAGTTTCTCAGAACTGGTCCTAAATGTCATAAAAAAATGTAATGAATGCAATATATTAATAAAACATAGTTAAAAACAAACCAGTACATAAATGCAGTAAAATCTTTATTTGAGCATATAAATTAAATTTCAAGCGTATTAAATACTTTAACACCAATAATAATAATAATAATAATAATTAATAATAATAATCAATATTATAATATTAATAGTTAATAATTAATATAATAATGATAATTAGACAAATCACTGAAAAAAGGCTGTGCTGAAAATTCGTGAATATCAAAATAAAAAATCGATATCTTTCCTGATTCATAGTCAAGCTTTTAATAAATACAACGTCAAATGAAAAGGAATCAGAGCTGAAAATCTAATAATATTTCATTAAATAAGTATACAACCAGGTAATTATGCATCATTGTTGATTCAACTTGATTGCATACTTTCCCTAGTACACTGAAAATCACATCACTTGCTTACACTTACCTGACTCAAAGAGAAATCTTCGCGTCCCCTGCATATTACTGATGAGAGCCTTAAGCTCGAAACTAGTCTAATACTTTGCAATGGGTAACACAAAGCTTGTGCTGCTTATAATAATAATAAAAATAATAATAATAATAATAATAATAATAATAATAATAATAATAATAATAATAATAATAATAATAATAATAATAATAATAATAATAATTTTCTACGTTAAAAGAAAACTGATAACTGGTAAAATTATTTCAAATAATTTATAATAACAATTTTGGTCTTCATCAATAAAAATTTCAGTAAATTTCTTAAAAGTGTTGTACAGAAATTGTAAAAAAATGCTAATTTAACTTTGGCATGATATTGTACAAATGGGCTTTTTGCATTTTATTGTTCTTATGTCTTTTTTGATATTCCTAATATCTCTATTGTCTCTTTAATTCTTTAATTGTTTTCAATTCAAACTTACAACCAGGCCGAAGGCATTGACCAATATTAGTAAGCACAATGAGGGCTGTAAGATTGATTGTTGTTGTTAAATTAAATAATTATTAAATTGGATAATTTTAAATTTCAATATTTAAAAATTCTTTTTCTAATTGCTACAATTTGAAAAATGATTTATTATTTAAATTATAATTTTTAAAAAATTTGAATAATAAGTTTTAAATAATTTTTAAATACAATCCTGTCAAGGCTATCGTTTGTGCTAAAGAAAAACCCACAAAACTCCATCTATTCGGGTATACTATTCATTATTAAAAAGAAAATTGACTTATAATCGTAGCAAACTTAAGGAGTTCATGAAATTTTCTTCTTTCCAAAATATAGTGTTCCAAAATATTTCTGTCCCATAACAAGCAACATAAATCAATAGTTTCAACCAATGGTACATTAGTAAACAAACTACAAACATCAATGAAACTAAAATCTTATCTACACTTTGTCTATTTACCTGTGCAATAATTAAAATCATTCATAATTTTTTATACCAAATTTTCATCCTTAAGCGGAGAAAATTTTCAATTCTTCTGAGAAATCTCTACTTTCACAAACTGAGGACCACTTAAAACATTTAAAATTCTTACAATCGAAAAATCCTCAATATTCGGCTTTATATTGTTATGAACGAATTCAACAAACTTTTTCATGCAAATATAAATAATGCTATTTTCTATCATTATTTGAAAAATTAATAAAATTTAACGGCTCTATCAAATTGAAATTAATATTAAAAATAAAAAATTTCCTATAAAAATAAAAAAAACATTATTTTAAAAATTTCATTTGAATCAAGTCAAGATTATAATTATTAAATTAATAAATTATAATTATTAAATAAAGTTATAATTAGATAAAATTACTAATAAAAAATTTAACGAATTTATTAAATTATTAATTATATAAATTTAATTAAAGAAATTATAAAATTAATAAATTGTGTGAGATAGAAAAACAGTGAGTGAACTTCCTGTTTTGTTATGAAAAAATCGATAAAATTTCAAAGAGAAAAATTCCCCAACAAACACGTAAAGTTGTTGTTTTTTTTATTTAATATAATTTATTCATAATTACATTGATAATTTTGATACAAGGCTCGAAATTTGACAATAATAAATGACAAATCATAATTTCTTTGAAAGAAAAAATTAATGAAAAAATTCCACACAATCTACAAAGACAGAAATCGGTTCTTGGTGAAAATATTCTTGTAATTTTATCCCTTTTATTACACAATGAATTCCCATATTAAATAAATTGACTTGCGCTTCCGGAATTTGATTTATCTTCACTGATGTACGTAATCAACAAATGAAATTTTCTAAAGGATTTTTCATTTAATACCTTGGAAAATGTATGACACATTTAGGATTTCGTCTCGTTCGCGTTTAATAAGGGAATTTTCCGAATGAAATTCCACGTGAAATTTGTTTTTCTTTCCTAATGAAAAATATTCAATTCAGTTTTTTTTAATGAATAATATTTTTCGTATTTTATCAAATAAAAATATTTTATTCTTTTAAATTCATAAACAAAAATGAATATAATCAAATAATTAATTAATGTTTGCATTTTAGATTTTTATTATAAAAAATATATTTTGAATGAATTTGATTGGTTTTTAATTATGGAAATTAGAAAGGTTAATATTTCTGTTACAGCGCGACATCATTATTGTGTAATTAATTGAGATATTTTATTTTCATGTTACACCAGAAACCGTTGATATATAAATATTAAAAAAAATCAATAATCTTACACCTAAATCCAGAATATAAAAGTTTCTATAATCTAAAAAAAATCGATAAAATTATACTATAGCAACACACAAACTTACCTGTGTGCAAAAATTTAATGTTCCGAATGTTAAAAGTTTTATTATAGGAATTGAGAAAGTGACAGAAAAATAGAAAGTAATTAACATACTGTTAACATATCATTAATTTAATATTATTAAAATTCATGGCTGAAAAAAATTTGGGTTTTGAATCTGACAACTCAACTTTGAGTTTTCGAGAAAAGGACGAAAAAACAACGTAAGATCTATTTATAAAATATTTTTGAAGTTATTATTGCTTTAGATTTTTATTAGATGAATAGATCATCAAATCCAGGTTCACTGGCGGATCCAGACCATCTAATAAAGTGGGGTGAATTTTAGGTTTTAGTGGCAACCGCAGAAAGGACCACAAATCGTAAAACTTGTTTACTCTATTATTGTTCATAGTAACAATCTATAATATTTTTTATTATAAACTGAAATTAAATTAATAATACACAATTATTTAAAAATTTTAATTTTAAAAGTAATTTGTATTTACTATTTATTATATTTTTAACTAACACAGCATGGTGTTTGAAAACGGAAGTAAATTAGGTCTATTGAGTAATATGATTTTTAATAAAGTTGTGCGGTGTGTATTTTAAATCAGATTTGGATACCAATATATGACGTCATTTTATAGTTACTTACATAGATTAAGACAGTAGAAGAATGATACTCAAACTTTGACTTTAGATTTGAATGAAGCAAAAAATTGCATTAAAGACCTATTGATTGTTTTAAAACAAAGAAGAGAAAACTGCGAAGAAATATTTGCGGAAATTTTTAGAGCAGCAGGAAAAACAATAATTGAAAAAGATGGCAGTTTCACCTACAAAAGATTTGTGCAATGACAGACATGTCGGGAGAATATACCTTCGGATACATTGGAAGAATATTACAGGCGATTAATTTACATCCCTCCACTCGATCCACTGATGTTGGACATACATACACGTTTTTCTAAAGAAAAATTGCATTGTCTCCAAATCTATTCTTTGATGCCAGAAAGTATTATTAAACTGAATCATAAAGGTGTTGTCGAAACTGTTTCTGCACTTAGTAATGTCTATGGCGTCATTCTTGGACTTAGTATCCAAAATTTACCTGCACCTGAATTTACATCGGAAGTTCAACTATGGTAGTGCAAATGCATGGGATGAAGGAAGAGGGAGGAATCAAATCACTGCCTACTGATCTTTCTGTTGTTTTTGATTTGTGTGACCAGGTACAATATCCAATCACTCACAAGTTGTTTCAAATTATTAAAACGCTGTTGCAAGTGCTGAACGTAGCTTCTAAACCCAATGAAGAATAAAAACCTGTCTGAGAACGCGAATGACAGAAAACAGACTAGTTGGATTAGCCCTACTTAATGTACACAGAGACATTCCAATAAATGTTGAAAATGTGATTGAGCGTTTTGCGAAGTCGGGAAATCGTAAACTAGATTTTGTGTTATAAATTGTTAAAATAATCAACAAATCAAGGTTTTATGCACGTTACTAGTCTAACAACTAAACTATCTAGTCTTCATCAAACGATTGTATTTCAAATTTCAATAATTATAAATTACTTCAAAAGATAATTTACAACAGTGTATATCGACATTAAAATTTGAACATTTTTGTTGACATTGCATACTTTCTTTATAAAGGGCTGCAAAAGCCAAGTAAAAATCGCTAAAGAAATATCTTTCCCAATAATATAAAGGAGGCGATCACCCCCATTGCCCCCTTATGGGTCCGCCACTGTCAGGTTTCAAATGAGGTAAAATGAAATTAAAAATCTTTTCGGTTTTTGATTCCCAAGGCACGTTGTGTTTTTCAATGATAGGTTAAGTTATGTTTGATTTCATAAATTATTTAATCATTTTCAATTAAAAATATTAATTTAATTAAAATATTTTGCATTTCTTTACTAAATTATATCGATTTTTACAGAAATTTAAATTTCTTTTTTTAATTTTATAGAAATCTTTAGTATTTTCTAGGATTTCATATAATATTTTTCAGAATTCAGCATTTTTCCGGATGCCTTTTTTCTTTTCTTTAATATATTATGTAAACAATTGTAAATTGATAAACAAAAATGCCTCACATAATACCTATTCCACGTAGTTAATTTTTTACACCAGAAACTGCTCACATACAATTTGTATAATGGTGGTTAATGTATACAATTGGTGACTTAATTTGGTAAATTAATTTTATTTTTCAGAAAATTAATTTTAACCAATTTAGAAATGGCTTTCAGGTAAGATTTTTAACTTTAAGTAAATTTTTAAGATTGAATTTTGATTTTATGTAATTTTGAGATCATTATTCAAGTTCTTATATATTACTTTTAATCAACATTTGTACAATAAATTATTTTTATTACTTTTCAGCCTTTTAAGGAATTTTATGACTTTTTTATGAAATTATTTTTAGAATTTTTTAGAATTTAGAATATAAGTTAAATATTTTAATTATAATTAAATAATTAAAGTAATCGCAAAAAAATATATTTTTCCAAAACATTTGTCTAAAAATTTTCTAAAATAAAGTTATTAAAGAAACTTATCTCAGCGGCGCATTTCTATATATCGAAAGTTTGCATGTAATTTTTAGTATGTGTTGTGTTTGTTTATAATATTTAATTTTTCTAACACTTTTTCGATTTCGATAGTATAAGGCGTATCTCATTGCACTACACCTAAATCCGAAATATAAAAGTTTCTATAATACACGTTGGTTTGTGCATCAGTGGATGACTCACCATTTATGAGAGTGTGAAGTTATTTATGTACATCATTTATTCAATTTTATATGTCTTTTCGAGTAAGTTTTTTAAATGTAAGTAACTTTTAATGCTTGAATTTTGATTTTATATTATTATGAGATAATTATTCATCATTATTATTACTTTTAGTCAACATTTTGATTATAAATTATCTTTAATTAATTTTTAGGTTTTTTAGGATTTTTAAGACATTTTATGAATTTATTTGGTATTATTTCGATATAATGTAAGTCAGATATATTTTTAAATTATTAAAAAGAGAGCTTGAAGACTATAAATCAGTAATATATCGATGTTTTTTGATACTAACGAATTTTCAGCACTGCTTATTTTAAGTGAATTTTATCATTATTGCATTTACCAATTATTGTACTGATTTATAGTCTTCAAGATCTCGTTTTAATAAATTTAATGGGAAAAATAATCAGTGGTGAAATTGGAAAAAACATATATTTTTAACTATAAATAAATAAAGTAATCACCAAACACATTTATTTTTTAAGACATTTTGGAAAGAATATGTATTATGGATAAAATAAAAAAAGTTTTTGTAATCTTCTTTCTCCAGTTCATAGATAAGACAAATTTTGTCATTTTTTGCAATTCTATAAAAATATTATTTTTTTAAACAAGTCATTAAAATTTACAATTTTCGAATTTTTTTCTGCAAATCGAAAGATGTCAATGGACCTTGCTGAATATTAGAAATGCTACTTTCACACAAAGTCGTTTGACAAAAAATATCTGATATACTGTAAAATATTTTAATTATTTGTAATTATATGAAAAAATTCTTACATTGTCAAAAATATCTGAAAATCTAAAGAAATATTAACTTCAAAAATATTTTATAAATATATCTTACGATGTTTTGTCGTCCTTTTCTTGAAAGCTGAAAGTAGAGCTGTCCGATTCAAAATCTAAATTTTTTCCCCCATGATTTTTTAATATATTAAAAATAATAATATGTTAACAATATGTTAATTACTTTTAACTTTCGGAATAAAAAACGCAATAAAAAATTTGAATATATTTTATATTAAGTGTGCTGTGTTTGTATGTAAAATTATTTTTCTATATAAAAAACTTTTAACTTTCGGAACATTAAATTTTTACACACAGGTAAGTTTGTGTGTTCCTATACTATAATTTTATCGATTTTTTAATAATTAAAAATAATAATATATAGAAACTTTTATATTTCGGATTTTGGTGTATCAATGAAAACATAAGTGTGAAATCAAAGTGAGTTTGTATGTTTGAATAATACACCAAACCGCATTTGATTATCATAAATGAGACATTCATTTAGCAATGTCAATTGAGCTTTGTTTTAGTTTTAGTTATATTTTAAGTTTTTATGTTAAAATAATGAAAAAAGAAGTAAGATATTTATTTAAATATACTTTAAATTTTTCATAGTTCTCCTAAAATATCCAGTTTCTTCAAGCATTTAGGGAAGAATCTTTAATATGATTATTCAAATAAATATATGATTTCTAAAATTACTATGATCTGGTTTTCGAAGTTCCTCGTTAACTGCTTGGGATATTGCAGTAAATCAGTCATTGAAGGTAAATTTGTCTGCTAAATCCATAAGCCGAAGAAAATTTTGCTAAACACACTTTTGATGGAGTTCAAAAATGGATTATATGGAAACTTTTCAATTTGATTATTCAATGAAGATATATTATTGTGGATGGATGCATTATCGTGGATCAAAATGAATCCAGAGCCATTGTTTCACAATCCTTTTAAAAGACCCAATAATAATTTGTGAATGGATTGGCTCATCTTTGGATATTGGCAAAACTAGAGAAATATTGGAACCTCGATTTGTTGGAATATTGCTATAAATTCGATTGCCTACTCGTGATCTACCGAATCTCTTGTTCGTCCATGTATTGAAAGAGCATTCATCTATGAATTTCTTGAAACGGAATAGTCGATTCTGATAAAGCTTCTAACATATCCTCATACATTTTTTTATAATTAATTAATTTTAAATTGAAAATTTTTGACTAATTAAATTTCCTTATGCTAAAGCAATGTCCTGTTGTGTGTATTTTATATTATAGAAATTTTGTGAACCGTGTTTGTATGTATTTATTTTTCTTTCAACAGCGATTTTTTCTATCTTTCTTTAGTGTAATTGCCAATTTAATGTCATCAAGCTAATTCAATGTCACATCTGACTACTACACACACATCTAATTATAGGTAAGTTAATATTTATATTATAAAAAGCCAAATCAATGTCCATTCGATGATAATAAATTTCCGGTTGGTGTATAAGATTATTGATATTTTTTAATATTATAGGATGTGTATATCAGCAAAGAAGTGTATAGAAATAACATGAAGTCTATTCAATGTACCAATTACATGTAAATTTATAAATTATATCAGCAACTAAATCCAAACATTTTAAAGTTTATTGTTTACTCGTCAAGTTCATTGTAGAGACTATCTAAGGGAACTAATAATGAACTTTCGAAGTAGGAAGACGGACCAAACAGATGATATTATATTTAGGAAATTTATTCAAGATGAAAAATGACTTGTCTAATTTTTTTACATTGTTCCCAAGACTGAAGTTAAATCTCCATTTAGTACTTGATAGTAAAATGTCTTCTAATATTATACTCTTTTAATATCTATACACTTTTTTTGACAGATAAAATCAATTGGGTTATTTTATTTATTTCTTTCTTTACTGATCATTAAAAACAAAACACTCTTACTTACTTTTTCTTGTTCTATTCATCTAAAACAAATATAATTAAATTAAATAATAAATTAATTTTAGTTTAATTTTGTTTTCTTGTTTAATATTTTCACCGAAAAATGGTTCCATCTGAAGATGCAAATTCCTTGATTAGCGACCCTGTGCTGGTGGAAACAAACTAAATGACGTCATTTGGACTGGAAATAACCCTTGGTGGAAATGGCATTGTGAGTTGAAAATAGTTTCATTGACCTAAAACATCAATTAGCAAAACCAATGCAAATTTTGTTGACTCAAGAGCTATTTTTCAATTGTTTCGCCGAGTCCAAATTATTTAAATTCATGATAATTGGTCAAAAATAGAAAAAAATATTTTCCATTTCCATGAAACTATTTTTAATTTTTGAAATAAAAATTCCGAATTTTATTAAATATTTAAATTAATAATTAATAACATTTAAAAAAAATAGAATGGAAACTCCTTTCCTTCATCTGTTTAATCCGGAATTGCTATTGAAGTATTGAATGTGCTTTATGAAATACTTTAATTTAAACAATAAATAACTTTGATTTTATTCAAAAGAAAACTTTTTAATTTTGATTGAAGAATTAAGAAAACCAAATCTCAATTGCCAAAGGTCCAACAACAATTAGAAAAGATTATAATCCATTTATAAACAATTTACTAAATTTTTGTTAATTAGAAAAATAACTTTTTAGCGGAGAATTAGAATTGTGTATTTTAATTAATTAAAATATAATTATTAATTTTGATAAAGTCTCTCTAAAATATGTTGAAAATATCTAAATAATGAAATTAAATAATTATTTCTTTTCAATTGACATTGTATTTATTAATAAACTTGACTATGAATCAGTAAAGATATCGATGTTTTTTTTGATATTCACGAATTTTCGGCACAGCCTTTTCAAGTGATTTATAATAATAATAATAATAATAATAATAATAATAATAATAATAATAATAATAATAATAATAATAATAATAATAATAATAATAATAATAATAATAATAATAATAATAATAATAATAATATAATAATAATAATAATAATAATAATAATAAAAATAATAATAAAAATAATAATAAAAATAATAATAAAAATAATAATATTAATAATATTAATAATAATAATAATAATAATATTAATAATAATAATAATAATAATAATAATAATAATAATAATAATAATAATAATAATAATTTTTTGAATTTTACGTTACTGAGACTGAAGCATAAAGAAGACTTTAGAAAAAGATCACAGACAAAACATAAAAACAACTGAAACTGTAATGCAGAAAAGAAGAGAATTAATCAAAGAAATTCCAAATTCATTTACAATTATCCAAAAAATCATTTAAGTGTGAAATTAATGGCTGTACTCATAATTAATAAATAATATTTCACATTTTAATCAATTTATTAAATGTATGTTTTAAGGAAAATTTTGAAATGAAAAATAAAGAAAATTCGTTTGTAATTTTTCAGGAAGTTCAAATAATTTTATCTGATCTTTAGATTCTATCACAAGGAAAATTTATTTAATTCATTTAATATTTATATTTATATTTATGTGCTTTCGGATTATTTGTCAAGTTAACTGAACTTGGGAGCTGGGGAATTTGGTAATGGGAGATCATTTTATTGAAAAATAAATTATAAACATTGTATAAAAATAGGAAAACACTACTGCAGAGTTAATATTATAACATGACACAAATGGTACAAATAGCAGTTAAAACTACATTATTAACATATTTGAAAGGAATTAGAAATATAATTGCTCTTTTCATCGCATTGCCTTTTACATAATTTATGTTTCTCACAAAATTTCTCTAGATTTATTTGTTATATCTTAAGAAAAGATCAATAAATTTATATTATAGAAACGCACAAACTTGCCCATGAATCTTCATTTATATAATATAAAATTAGGAAATTTGAAACATGGTCTAGTATGACAATATATAGCACTATATCAATTGCGATAATGTAAATCATGAATTTAATTTATTTAATTTTTTTTTCTTATTTGTCTTTATTATACAATATTAATAATTTTGGTGAATTTTAAGGAAATTTAAGTTAATTTTTATTTTATTAATTTAATAAGAATTTATAAAATATTTCTATGATTTTATTTATATAAAATACAGATGCTCTGAAAACATCAGAAATATCTTCTTAAAAATTCATAATTTTTTAAAATTTAAAATTAAGGTTTATATTTATTGTGAAAGAGCCCAATTTAATCTCCAATTATATACATTTCTTTATAGAAATTTAAAGAACCGTGATTGTGTGTATTTATTTATTTTTCTTCTCTCATTAATATTGTTTATCCTCCTACAATAGTGACTTATTTAATGCCAATTTTGTTGATAGATTACACTTTTATTATAGGTAAATTATTGTTATTCATTATTAAAAGGAATACTGAGTCTATCGCTAATAAATGTTTTAAACAAACAATACTAAAGTAATGTTTTGTTATTAAAAATGTTTAGATAGTCAAAATTTAATATATTGTTTATATCAGACGCTCCCAGTCGTTTATGCCCGTAGACCCTTTGACGATATTTTCTCTTTTTGTTAGACCACCTGCTTTCCTAAAATGAAACATAACCATTACATAACCATTAAAACAGTTGTTTTAAAAAGCTGCAGAGTAGAATGAAAATGAAAACTATAAGAATATGTGAAACATGAAAAACGATACCCATCATCTGAAAATAAATACACTAAAAAAACTAAATCTTTTAATTAGAGGAATGAAATAATACTTTAATAACAAAGTTCCAATATTTGGCTTCAATTCAGTCAAATGCAACCTTAAATCTCCTTGAGAGTAATTTCCAAACTAGCTGAAACCCCTTTCGATGAGGTATGAAGATGGAAAAGTTATCAAAAACTTTCTCACTTTATTCCATAATGTAGAATACGTTTCAGGTATATATTTTTGAAACCAGAATTTCTGGTATCCTTTTATGAACTGCATTTGAAGTTCTTCATTTGTACTTATATTCCTATTAGCTCTTCTTGTAACAATATATCTGTTTCTTCACAGTCACCCTAGGGATTTTCATTGTCAAAAATCTTCAAACATAGTTTTAAAGTTTCATTGCTCCTCTTATTTGCACTAAATTTGGAAATTGAATAAATTCTCGGAGTCCAATGTTTTGCCTTATTAATTCTATTCTTGTAGGAAAGGCTGCAATAATGAAGTTTTTTAATCAAATTAAGACTTTTTCGCAATTTCAGCGTGCGCGTGGATGTTGGAATTGTTTTCGTAATGGTGTGCGCACACAGACGCGAGGAATTGGTACGTTTTTTTATTGTGTATTGAAAATTGATTTGTTTTTGAAAGTTGTTGAATTAGTGTTTTTTGTTTAAAAGAGGTTTTTTGAAAGGAATTTTGAAATTGTAGTTTTTAGAAAAGGTTGTTTTAAAAATGGTATTACCGGCGAAGTTTTTGAAAGGAATTTTAAAATTGGAGATTTTTTAATGGAACATTTGAATTCGATCGAATCACTTACTGGTCATGATGAACCTATTATTCAGATGGCAACTAACCCAATCTATCCAAATAATCTTATTTCTGCATCAAATGATGGTCAATTTGCATTGTCTGGATCATGGGACAGAACTTTAATGTTATGGGATTTATCTGAAGTAAGACATTGTGATATTGTGAAAAGATGTGATATTATTATAAACTTATCTTCTCACCAAACATATATTGGCTATGTGCTGCAACTGGATCGTCTATCAAGATTTTGGATTTTGAAAATAAAGTTTCGGTTACAGAATTGAAACTTTTCTGGATGAAATCTATTATTTTAATGAAATCTATTCAGTTCTAATTTTCTTTAAAATGTCGTTAAATCTTTCTGTTTCCAACGAAATTCCTGAAGTTCCAGTTCTTAATAGATCATGAAAAAACGTTGATTGAAAAACAATAAACGACAAGTGATCTAGATCCTGTTATTGGAACACAGTTTTCTATAGATGGTTTGATTGAAATTAAAGTACCAATGCATGTGGTGTCGAAACCATTAAGCGTCACGTCCATTCCGGCTTTATTGAATATAAATAAATATTTGCTTTCTCGTGACTCTTTTCAGGCAGGCAAAGTCGATTCGTCCATCTGAATGGGTTATTTGCAAATAATAGCACAAGAAGCCTTCATCGCCATAACTAATTTCGTCGATACCTCTCCGAACTTTGTTGTTGTCCAAAGAATTCTTTTAAGGGCATTATTTAACACCCTTTTAGAACTTCACCAATTGCTGGCAAAGTTAGCAGTCTCCATTTTTCTTTCCTGATTTTACTATGAGTACCAATATATTATAAGATACTCACAAAGCGCCATCGTCTCTTTTTTCAATAGAAGCGAATATACTGTCCAATTTAGGTTTCTTAAAAACATTTTTATCAGTGTTTCGAAATATTTCAAATCTTTATCTGTTTTATTAGAGTGTTATCTTCTCAGATGATTCTTTAGCTTGGAAGGTTTCATAGAGTCATTGATTAACACTTTATAAGTTACATTGCGAAGTTTATGTCCGACCTTGATGAAATAAAACCAAACTTCAAGTAATCAACGCTGTACTGTCTACATTTTTTTAGATTTGATATATTTATTTCCATTTATCTGAGGACTTAAATTAAGCTTTTTATATTTATCTGATTTTATTCTTCAAGTTTATTTTAATTAGCATTAATTAATTAAAATGAATTTTATTTACCTTTAATTATCTTGGCTCAGTGGAAATTCTTTATTTTGCGATTTCAAAACGTAAAAAAATTGCAAAAATTATTAAATTTAGAAAATTGCCAAAAAAAGAGAAACAAAACAACGTTACAAATTATAAATATTTCTTAAATAAATAAAAAATTAAAAATAAAATAGATATTTTTGTTGTCCTATTTTTTTATTCTACTCTGCATTTCTTGTTTATTTCTGAATAAGAGAAAATTTTCAACTATACGGTAGTGGTTGTCAATTTTTCATTGAAATTGACAAGGACTATTTATAGTCGAAAATTTTTTCATTAAATACATTATTCGCACCAAAAGGCTTAAATTATCACTTTATTGTTTTAAATAATAAATGCTGCTACCAAGAAATCATCACTTAATAATAATATAATAATAATAATAATAATAATAATAATAATAATAATAATAATAATAATAATAATAATAATAATAATAATAATAATAATAATAATAATAATAATAATAATAATAATAATAATAATAATAATAATAATAATAATAATAATAATAATAATAATAATAATAATAATAATAATAATAATAATAACAATTATAATAATAATAATAATGATATTTATAATATGTAGAATAATTAATTAACAAAATCACATTTAATAAGCTGTTTAAAACAATTTAAATTATAACAATTTAAAATTCACTGTGCAAAACTGATGGAATTTCATTAAAATTAAATTCGCGATTTTGACAAAACAATTAATTAAAACAAAATTAATTACTTTTTATTCGATATTCTTGCTACATGAAAATAAATTACGTACTTCTCATTGTAACAATCGTTATAGTGCTTATAAATTCTAATAAATGCTGTTTATAATTGACTTATTCCATTGCACTCGAGTGCTTGAGGATTATCTTTTTGATTTTTACATTTTAAATTAGTTTACTAAATAAGATTGCTCAAACAAGAAATTTAATCTAAATAATAACAGAAAATAATGCATTTCTCTACTGCAATTTTATGCTAAAATGAATTATTACACTGTCAATTTTGATGAAAAATTATAGTTTATTATCAATCAGAATTTAACTGTGAATCTATCTATTAATTAATTATTTAATTATTTAATTATTATTATTATTATTATTATTATTATTATTATTATTATTATTATTATTATTATTATTATTATTATTATTATTATTATTATTATTATTATTATTATTATTATTATTATTATTATTATTATTATTATTATTATTATTATTATTATTATTATTATTATTATTATTAATTTTATTATTATTTATTATTATTATTATTAAACAAGTAAATTATAGTATAAGTAAAATAAGTAAAATATATATTGAACAAAATTAAATAATTTTCGATTAAAAAATAATCCTTTTCAATTTATTGGAATTTAGATGTTTCAATTTTCAAATGGTTTTTGGTCTTCTTTTTTATTTTCATTTTCTCTCTTCTCATTGGTTGAAATAAATAAAATAAATCAAAATTAATTTTATTTTAAGAATTATTGTAAAACTCCAATTCCTATTGCACATAAGTCCTGGAAATTGAGGGAAGTCCTGGTAAACAACACAAAAAAAATAATAAAATTTCAAATATAATTATGTTTAAAATTTTTAAATTAGATATATAAAGAGTTATTACAAAAATTTTTAGAAAAGAATATATTATGATATTTTTTATTTTAAAACTAGTTCTAAAAGCTTGATAAATTTATAAAGAAAGAGAGAGAGAGAGAAAATGTAATTATAAGAAAATATCAAAAAGCATTTGAAAATTGAATCAATTAAATTCCAAGAAATTGAAAAGGATTATTTTTATATTCGATAATATTTTCAATTTTTTCAATATATACTTTGCAACAAAATGCTTATATTATCATTTAATTGTCTATTATTTAATTGATGCTGCTTCCAAGAAACCATCATATTATTATTATTATTATTATTATTATTATTATTATTATTATTATTATTATTATTATTATTATTATTATTATTATTATTATTATTATTATTATTATTATTATTATTAATTATCAAAGAAAGAAGGACAAATAGACAAAAACAAAAGGACAATACAGGACAAACAAAACTTATTAATAATAAATGTGAAGACTGAAATTGCATGTCTTCGGTCAATCTTTTTTGAGTAACGTGCTAGGAATCGCTGTTCTAAGGTATGAAAACTAAAGTTCTTCCTCATATTAATAAAGAATAAAGAATATCTGATTGCAAAAAAATCCTTTCCAGGTAGTGTTTTTAATTATTATACTACAGTTTAACAGGACCCTATGCTTCAGTGTCATCAACAAATATTTTGATTAGTTTGTATTTACGTAATTACATTCTCTGAGAATCATCCTTCAATTTGAAAATATAGATTTGTCGATTTTAAAAATTTTTAATTAATTTTTGTACTTTTGAATCTTAGTTAATTTTAAATTGTACTCGAATTTTATCTATTAAAATTTTTTATTTGCACTCATTAATATAATTCCAACATTATTATTATTATTATTATTATTATTATTATTATTATTATTATTATTATTATTATTATTATTATTATTATTATCATTATTATTATTATTATCATTATTATTATTATTATTATTATTATTATTATTATTATTATTATTATTATTATTATTATTATTATTATTATTATTATTATTATTATTATTATTATTATTATTATTATTATTATTATTATTATTATTATTATTATTATTATTATTATTATTATTATTATTATTATTATTATTATTATTATTATTATTATCATTATTATTATTATTATTATTATTATTATTATTATTATTATTATTATTATTATTATTATTATTATTATTATTATTATTATTTTTGCTATTTATCCTTTTTTATTTCATTGATTATTTAATTTATTATATTCATTTACTTGTCTTTCTTTTCATAATTTATAATTAACAAACCTCTAAACTTTTATAAAATTGTAGTAAATTGGAAACCTTCGAAAGCGGAAGTTGAAATTCAACGACAAAATTCTTATTTAATTTGTATCTATGCATTTTATTGATGAACGTAATTGAGAGAGATGTCTGAAAAGATTCGGGTCGTGCCAATTTACCTTCAATGTCATGTTAGATTCCTTAGAAATTAATTTTCCATTAACGAAAACAATCGAAAGGAGAAACTCTTCGGTCAACCGAGGCGGGAATGAGATAAGTATAATAGACGTAGGATTATTAATCATGTTATCTTCAATGATTAAGTGAAAATTAAGTAAATTGAATTTAAATCTTATAAATTGATTGATAAAGTGCTTTTTGGCTTTGAGATAAAATGTTTTAATGTTGATCATTAATTCTAAATGTGATTCGGTGAGTTATTTCATCTGTTAACTTTTATACACTTCTCTCATTTCACTCTTGTTTATGAAAAGGATATTTTTGTTTTTGGTTATTCGATCTTTCCACATTGCCTTTTTTCCCAGATGGGTTTCGGTTATGTCATGTTCTGCCGATATACGGATTCAAGATCTATTATTCCAATGGTTGGCATCCGGACTCCTTTAAATTAACGAGTCCGAGAATCGGTCCTGTTCCCTCTTGTCTGTCATATAGTCTGAATAGATATAATATGAATAGTTTATGTCCATTTCAACCTATTTTATTTGTATATTTAACATATCTCCCCTTTGTCAGTTCATTGTGGATATACCACATTTCCCGTCTGTACGAGACTTAACGGAAATTCAATTAATTCAGCTTTGATATTTATCGTATTAAATTTTACACTTAAAATGATGTCTACATGGAATATGACTTTTACAAAAGGCTAAAAATTATTTAAAAATGTAAAAAAAATCGAAAAATAAATATCTTTTGGGTGAAACAGATAAAACACAAATATAATAGTTTTAAATCGACAGGTGTCTCTAGACGGTTTTATTTGAAAAATACAAATTAATTAATTAATTAATAGAAATTTTTATAAAAATCATAAATTATATGAGTTAGAAAAACAAGAACCAAAATAATTCAATTAAACAAAATAATTTCCATTTTTTAGGGGGTTCTCTCGTAGGGTTAATTGTCCTTAGTCGAAATAAAGTGATCCTTCATCTATTTCAGTGTTTCCCACGGTGGGGCACCTCGCTTCAGAGGTGGGGCACGTCAGCAATTATCAACTATTCCACAACTATTCAACTATTTCATATATATATTTTAATATAATATGCTCACTCACGAATAAATATAACAGTGTGCATACTAGGGTTATGACTTTTTATCAACCCCATGCTCCTGTACTGTAATTTGATGAACTTTTACCTAAAAAGCACGAAACGAACAATTATTTGCATATCTTTTCAAAAAAGTTCACCCCGCCATAGAAAAATCGATTTTGACATAAGTACTACTATGTATTTAAATGTATTTAGAATGTCATAGTCATCTAATACAATAAACTTTCAATCCAACAATGACTCAGACCGTTGACCTTGTTCTTGCTAGTTGCACAGAAGGAATCGAAGGTGCAATTTGTCTTTATTTTTGCATGATGAATAAATTTCCTCCATTACTTTGATTGGGCGCTCTGCGCATTGATTACTTCTGGGTATCTGTAGTATGGATGGCTCTCGCTTCCAGTGATTTTTCAAAGAGCTTAAAGCCTTTTTGTATGGATTCAGTATTTCAGCCAAGTTATTAAAGTCGTTTTCGTTGTACAGTTGGACTGTAAACCAAGGTCTGCCCAGCTATACGATATAAATCGATATACTCTCTGCAGAACTGTCCTTGTTGAAGGAATTAAAATGAAGGCCAGGATCGCTAGTATAGCTCTGGAGTTCCACCTCTCATTGCTGATGTTGGGTATTTTCTGAAACTTGATCAATGGAAAATGTCCCTTTTCCTCAAAAAATCGGAACACTCGAGTGAGATGAAATAAAAATTTCAATATCATTTCTCCAGCCTGATGTTTCAAGAGTTACTTCTGTTCCGTTATCAAACTGTGTTTTCAATTGTTCGTACTCCTTCAACAGTTGAGATATAAATGGATATTCGATGTTTGGCGATTGTGTTTTACTTCCAAGTTCTTCGTCCATCACCAAACGGAGGATTCTATCTAATACATGGTGTTGACAACTGATAAACTGAGGTTTGTTGATGCGTTTCTCTGTGAACATTCGTTGCAATATTACAACAACACTATTCTTTTTTCCAGTGTTAACGTTGGTGGTATCTGCAACAATCATCTGTATTGAATTCCATAGGTGAAATTCATCGAGGACTTTAGAAATTCCTTCAGCAATAGTTAAAGCCCTGCCATCTACCAAGCCAAGGACATTTAATTTGATTTCTCTTCTTTCATTTTTAAGGACGACCACTTGATAATCCATTCTGTCGATGTGCTTGCCATCAAAGTGTAAGGACCAACTTTTCATATGCAACTTTGCAATCATTTCTTCCTTCAGCTTGATTGCCTCTTTGATTGTTGACTTGTAAATAGCTGATCGACATGGAGTTGGGATGTCAATGCCTTCACAAGCCAATTGCTTGCATATGTTAGCAGCTTTGTTTGTTGATACTCTTGAGGTGGTCACCATGTTGACTGCAATTTTGCTTTTATGATGTTTGATGTTTGGTGTAGGAGTTGTCTCATCTTCTTCATTGTTTTCATATTCACTGTAGTCAGCCTCAGAGTCACAATCACTAAAACCAGGATAGTAAGATGATGAGTTGGATGACTCATTAGAAAGTTTTTGTCTTTTAGAGGGATGGATCGTTTCTTTAATAGAATGTTCTAAAGTCTTCTAAAATATTCTGTTATTTTCCAAAATGTTCTAAGGTTCTAAACACTTCTAATCTATACAAGTTTTAAATGATTTGCAGGAAAGCCACACGTATTAGTAGTAGCAGTAACAAGATTAAATAAATGACGAAACGTAATTTGAATTGCGGGGTGACATTTTTTTACAACCGAGAGGACTTGAACATGTTTTCAATGTTTTCTAATAAAAATTCATCGATTTTTGAAACAGGAAATTAATTTTTTTTTAAAAAGTCAAAAAGTCATAACCCTAGTGCATACAGCAATTTCATCGACCGTTATTTTTGCATACTGGCAATACTGATTATCGAAATTTGACAACTACTTCAAAGGGGCAGGTGGAGCATAATATAAAAGAGGTCGGGAAACACTGAGATATTTGATCAAAATGTATGATTGGTTCAATTTTACAGTTACCAATAATTTCAAAAAAATCAAAATGCAGATTTTCAAACATTTATTTACAGTATCAAAAAAATATATATAAATTCAACTTTTTCAAGTCTACCAAAAAATTCAAACAACGGACAAATATCAAAATATAACAAATCTTTAATAAATTATTTATAAAATATTCATATTAATTTTTATTTGGGTTATTTTTATTAACAACCAAAACATTTTCATTTACATTAAAATCATTAAATGAAGTTTGACTTCTTTATTATATTTTATTTTTAGCATAATTAATATTGCTCTATTTTTTCTTTATTTTACCGCCTGATAGTAGAGAGGTGATGTGTACAAAGAGCAGAGACGTAATTAGGGCAAGTTATCAAATTGCGAATTCTAGGAATTCCTCGTTCAAGTGGAATAATTCCAATCCATTATTCCTGACACGATAATGATTTAGCGGGTTACCCGGCAATTTATAGCAAGGAATTAAACTCGCTGTTACTGCTATTGACGCGGTTGAGGTCCCTGACATCTAGGAGCATCACATGCCTGTTGTTGCTCAATTTCAATTGAGTAAACCCTATTTATACCTCTAAGAAATCAGCATTTGCATTAGAATATAAATGCACTATTTCAGCATGTTAGAGTCTCATTAGTAAACGAAATTAACCAGACAAATCGCTCCACCAATTAAGCTTGGTCATGTACTGATATTATTACAAATAAACGTTTTCATTACCTCTAACAAACCACAGTATTATAATAAGCCTGTTTTTTAATTTTTTATTAATAAGCTTTGGCTTATAACAGGAAAACAAGGTAATGAAATTTATGGAAAAACAGTCCCAATAACAGTCATTGAATTCGAGTTATGTGGTTTTAAAAACTTGATTTGAAAGAATTTTATTTTTTGAAGTAATATAGATATTAAAAATATTGCTTAAAAAAGTAATGATAAATGGTGTTTTATTAGTGTTATTTTTGGGGAGGATTGAATTTTTTTTCAGCTTCAGGGAGCCACAATATAAAAAAGTTTGAGAAGCACTGATTTAAACAACCGAAATTGTAAGTTTACAAATCAAATATAAAAACCAAAAAATCTCATTTCTCTGTTTGAATTTCAAAAATAGAAAATAGAAAAACTTATCCAAATTAGTAGTGAAGAAAATGAACAGCTTCTTTTCTTATTCATTCTAAATCCCAATATTATAATAGAGATGTTTAAGACATATTTTAGATAATTATTATAATTATAATGCTTCTGACCATGTGGCCGATGTATGATACGTTCATCGCAGCAATTCTCAGGACTCTTGCGACAGAAAAAGCAAAACTTCAGGTACTTAATTATTAATATTAATGTTACGAGACTTACTTCAACAAGTCCTGATTTATATTACTGACAATTTTCATTTCCATATCTCAAAAAATATAAGAAAATTTGAAAAATAATAATGAGATTCTTCGTGAAAAAAGAACAAATCTACAAAAACAAACGAATAAATGTCATTATTTCTAACAGAAAATATTCAAAAAAATATGGTTATAAATTATTTGCATATTTTTTTTCAATTAAAAACTAGCGTAAATGCAAAAATAAATCATCACGAAATCTTCCTGCAGACTATTGTTTTAGGAAAAAAAATTCAGATAAAAAGACTAAACGAAATCATTTCTGCATCAATGTTAACAATTTTCAATTATTATTTTTTACAGCTTAAAAATTTTCTGTGTTGAAAATTATTTGATCAAAATATTAGAAATTATAATTATTTATTTATTTTTCACATTTATTTTGTTTTTAATCAGAAAATAAACATGAAAGCTCTAGAAATTTTGATCAGTTTTTGTTCATTTTCTTTTGATTTTTTTTCTAGAGATTATTTATATTTAATATAAGTTGTAAAAGAAAATTTCTATTAAAATTGGATTTTTGTAAATGTTACTGCTTAATGATATTGTGGCAATATATAATTATTTCATTACATTGATTTTATTAGGTATGGGTGTTTGAATTTCATTGGATACATGTTTGAGTAGGATTGATGTTATCAATTACAAAATGAATTGGTTATTATATTCGATTGTAAAGAACATTTTTTAACTTTTATAATGTAAAGACAACATCGTAAATTTTTTTTACTTACAGAAAAATCTTAAATTTGTAACGAGTTCAACATTAAAATTTCGTCTAAAATTTAATAATTTCTCATGGATTAGCAATTGAATTTATTTCAACAAGATTTCAATAAAAAATATCGTTGAGAAATTTTTACCTAATTATCGTTGTAATTTTCCACTCTGGTCGAAAAAAGTTAATAATAGTTTATTAAATTTTTCAATATTGTCTTCAAGTTTTCATGACCACTTACAATAAAATATTTGAGATTTAAAAGTTTTGGATAATGGAGAAAAAGTTCGTTGAAATATTTTTAAGAAATTTTCTTTTAATGAATCAAAATATTTTTATTTAGTAACAATTTACCCATGCTAAATGTGAATATACCTTTCAACCGATAATATTTGAAAGTTTAGGCTTTTCTGATTTTTACAGAAAAGCGAAAATAAAATAAGTAACATGGAGTAGAAAGAGGGTTATATTCATCATTATATACTATACATTTCAGAAAGGGAGCAATACAACAGCGGTCATTAGATGTCCAAAGATGTCAATGTTGTTTCTTCAAATTTCGGTTAGATGCTTTTCATCTTTCCTATGTCCATCTTCGGGAAGGGTAGTGGAAATGAACAATGACTTATTACACTTAACTATTGAAGTAGAAACGCGACGAACTATAAAAGAATCATCTCGACAACTTTATTGATCACAATATAATGATATAGAACATTTAAACGGATAGGAAGGGTTGCTTTAGTATTATTGCGTAACTACTCCACCAGAAACATTTAAATTTTACCACGTTTTATTGCAATTACGTATAGTAAAATAATATTGAAATTGTACTTTTGATAATTTTATTTTCCTAGGCCCTCAAATGACTAGTATATGTTATATAATATATATTATTGGTTTATCTTTATTCAAATAAGGATGTTAAAATTGTTAGTCTTTTATATCAAAATTTTATTCCAACCTAACTAAAGGTTAAACAAAATACATTTCTACAATTCAATTTTCAAATATAATTAAAATTCCAAGTTTAAATTGTTATAAATAAAAAAATATATCATTATTATTACTATTATTATTATTATTATTATTATTATTATTATTATTATTATTATTATTATTATTATTATTATTATTATTATTATTATTATTATTATTATTATTATTATTATTATTATTATTATTATTATTATTATTATTATTATTATTATTATTATTATTATTATTATTATTATTATTATTATTATTATTATTATTATTATTATTATTATTATTATTATTATTATTATTATTATTATTATTATTATTATTATTTTACGTCTTATCCAGTTAGATAATTAGTTGTGTATAATTTATAGAGTCTTGACTGCGTTTGAATGAACTGATTTATCACAATTAATTAATACGTTGAAAACGCAAACCCTTAATGTATCACTTAGACAATGCTTCTCGTGTTCCTAATCAAAGCATACAGTAATTATATGAATCAGTGAATTTTTCGAAAGGATAGTTAAAACAAATGTTCTATTTTGAAGACAATTTTATTTTATCTTCTATCAAAAGTATTCCACTAACAGTAGAAAGAGACAATCTTAATTAATTAGTTAGAGTCAAATTTGATAATAATTTTTAGAAATAACATATTTTCGCACAAAAATACACTTTAAAAGGTTTGAAACCTTTAATTTGGCTATATATATTAAAAATATATTTGGATAGGACACATTTGTCTCAGAACTTTATACTTCGTCAATTACGACTACATTTTCGTTTCCGTTTTAAAGGTTTTCTATCATCCTGTAAAATTTCCTGATTTAAAAAATTATTTTAAACATTTTAAGAGACTTATATAACTATTTTACCGAAACCGCCAAAATCTGTGCCCTCTAATCGGGTAAATACTGGTAAAAAAATTAATATGTGCTGACTAATTATTATATCATTTCTTTCTAAATGTTGATTCTTCATTGTCATCGAATATAAACCCTTTCGAATATCCACATCGCATTTCATCATGCTGTTATAAGTCGTTTCATAAATACCAAGAGTTTCCGTTTCCAAAAAAGATGGTTAAAACATTGATTTAGAACAACGGAATCTTTCATTTTCAATAGTTATAGTTTGTCCACCTGAAAGGTCGTATTCAAAATCAATATCGGTATACAAAAGCTTTTCTCTAATATCTCGAACAATTTCTCTTTTTACAGTGGTTCTAAAGAGATATCCTCGGTCTGTTATAATTCCTTTCTTTGAAACCATTCAAAAATTATAAAAACTGAACCTCTGGAAAGCTTTACTTTTTAAAAATTACAAAATTCTACTTATTAGGATTCTTATCCGTGAGAACATTAATATCCGTTTTCAAATTACTAAATAATTCCATAAATTTTATTTAATAAATTATATACTCAAAAACTTGTCTCTTCTTATTTTTGTTATTTAAACAAATTTCAGTTTTTCTTAAAATATTTTTTGATAAAAATATATTTTAAATTTAACAAAATTTAAAATTAATCTTTAAGAATCTTTAAACTTCCTCATATCCCCCTCCTTAAGAAATTTTTGAAGTTTTTCCACGTTTCTTTCAATCTTTTTACCATTCTTGTTTCTTAAGATATATCATCTGTCATGCACTTTCTCGATTACTTTATATGGTCCCTCATATCTGTCCTGGCTTTTGTTGCGTGTTTCTAATTTTACTAACACATCTTCTCCTACGTCAAATTTCCTCCTTGTTTGTTCTTCTTGTTCTTTCTTTATCTGTTTTTCTTTTGACCCGTACCATTTCTCCCTGCTAATCTTTTTTTCCAAAAACTATCTCTGTCGGGCTTTTTCCTGTCGTTTTTTGTTTGGTTGCATTTAATCTAAATTCGACTTCTGGTAGTATCTCTGCCCAATCCGTCTTCCCTCTGTCTCGTAAAGTAGTATTTATCAGCTCTCGTATTGTCCTGAATTGCCTCTCTATCTGTCCATTTGTTTGGTGATGGTATTGACTCGAAAAACATAATTTAATATCAAGTCTCTTTGTGAATTCTCTCATCATTCCTGAATTTTGCTTCAATGCTACAAATATAGTTCTTGTCTTTTTCACTAGATTCGATATCTTTCTTTTTTGCCAGCCTATATCCAAATGCTTCTTGTAATTCTACTCCTCCAATCACCTCTGGTGTCACTTTCTCCGCCACAATGAATCTAACTTCCTTGGAAATATCTCCGATAGTTACTTTAACCTTTGTTCTTCCAATTGTCTCTATCGTACTTTCGTTTGCACATCGTAACTTATCGTCGCTTCTCATCAATTGTTGTCCTCGTAACTTGTTAAAACAGTTCACACTCATTACATTTATTCGTGCTCCGGTGTCTAATAAACAGTCGAAAATTTCCCCATTCATCATTACTGTTACACTATGTCTTCCCTGTAGCTTGTTATATACAATTTCTACCTCCTGCCCCATTTCAATTGTTCGAATTCTTTCCACTTCCTCTTCAAATTTTTCTCTCCTTAGAAACCTGTATACTTCCTCACTTACCCTTCCTACATTCTCCCACCTTTCTACCCCTTGAGGATATCCCATCCACTTTTCTGTTAGTATATGGCTCCAACCAACTCCTCTACTGGTGGAGCCCTGTTGTTTGGGTACGTCTTACTAAAATTATCTTCATTTGTCTCTACGCACGATTCCATTTCCTCTTCTTCTTCGATTCCATTATTCCGGCTGTATCTGTTTCCTGTCGGTCTTTGTTTCTCTATCGTTTTTTTGTAACTCGACTTTGTATAAATACAAATTCAAAAATATTCTGTGCCACAAGTTTTCGAAATAAATTTTAGAACCTATTTTTTCTTATTTTTATTTTGATATTAAAAAATAAAAAAATGATAAATTTTTTTTTCGTTGAAGTTTTGAAAAAGAAATTAAATTTTTGTATAAAATTACATGATTTATTAAACGCTTCGAGGGCCAAAGAATTGAAGCTGGCGGGCCAGATTTGGCCCTCGGGCCGTAGTTTGGGCATCACTGATTTAAACAAATTTCAGTTTTTCTTAAAATATTTTTTGATAAAAATATATTTTAAATTTAACAAAATTTAAAATTAATCTTTAAGAATCTTTAAACTTCCTCATATCCCCCTCCTTAAGAAATTTTTGAAGTTTTTCCACGTTTCTTTCAATCTTTTTACCATTCTTGTTTCTTAAGATATATCATCTGTCATGCACTTTCTCGATTACTTTATATGGTCCCTCATATCTGTCCTGGCTTTTGTTGCGTGTTTCTAATTTTACTAACACATCTTCTCCTACGTCAAATTTCCTCCTTGTTTGTTCTTCTTGTTCTTTCTTTATCTGTTTTTCTTTTGACCCGTACCATTTCTCCCTGCTAATCTTTTTTTCCAAAAACTATCTCTGTCGGGCTTTTTCCTGTCGTTTTTTGTTTGGTTGCATTTAATCTAAATTCGACTTCTGGTAGTATCTCTGCCCAATCCGTCTTCCCTCTGTCTCGTAAAGTAGTATTTATCAGCTCTCGTATTGTCCTGAATTGCCTCTCTATCTGTCCATTTGTTTGGTGATGGTATTGACTCGAAAAACATAATTTAATATCAAGTCTCTTTGTGAATTCTCTCATCATTCCTGAATTTTGCTTCAATGCTACAAATATAGTTCTTGTCTTTTTCACTAGATTCGATATCTTTCTTTTTTGCCAGCCTATATCCAAATGCTTCTTGTAATTCTACTCCTCCAATCACCTCTGGTGTCACTTTCTCCGCCACAATGAATCTAACTTCCTTGGAAATATCTCCGATAGTTACTTTAACCTTTGTTCTTCCAATTGTCTCTATCGTACTTTCGTTTGCACATCGTAACTTATCGTCGCTTCTCATCAATTGTTGTCCTCGTAACTTGTTAAAACAGTTCACACTCATTACATTTATTCGTGCTCCGGTGTCTAATAAACAGTCGAAAATTTCCCCATTCATCATTACTGTTACACTATGTCTTCCCTGTAGCTTGTTATATACAATTTCTACCTCCTGCCCCATTTCAATTGTTCGAATTCTTTCCACTTCCTCTTCAAATTTTTCTCTCCTTAGAAACCTGTATACTTCCTCACTTACCCTTCCTACATTCTCCCACCTTTCTACCCCTTGAGGATATCCCATCCACTTTTCTGTTAGTATATGGCTCCAACCAACTCCTCTACTGGTGGAGCCCTGTTGTTTGGGTACGTCTTACTAAAATTATCTTCATTTGTCTCTACGCACGATTCCATTTCCTCTTCTTCTTCGATTCCATTATTCCGGCTGTATCTGTTTCCTGTCGGTCTTTGTTTCTCTATCGTTTTTTTGTAACTCGACTTTGTATAAATACAAATTCAAAAATATTCTGTGCCACAAGTTTTCGAAATAAATTTTAGAACCTATTTTTTCTTATTTTTATTTTGATATTAAAAAATAAAAAAAATGATAAATTTTTTTTTCGTTGAAGTTTTGAAAAAGAAATTAAATTTTTGTATAAAATTACATGATTTATTAAACGCTTCGAGGGCCAAAGAATTGAAGCTGGCGGGCCAGATTTGGCCCTCGGGCCGTAGTTTGGGCATCACTGATTTAAACAAATTTCAGTTTTTCTTAAAATATTTTTTGATAAAAATA
>CAUHTR010000933.1:0-97071 GCA_959609185.1 Schmidtea polychroa | reverse complement strand
AAATGAAAATATAAAATAGATGACTCTTTCTTTCCGTTTTTTTAAACGCCTCTGCTCGGCAACATCAAATATGCCTTTACTTGCACTATGCTTATAGTATTGAATTAGTGTCACTGATAGTAACACAATAAGAGCCAGTAAGGTAATTGATTGCGCAGAGAGGAATAAATATCGATACAAATTTGCATATTTAAATGTTTCAGGGGATGTTTCCTATAAAAATATCAAAATTAATGTTTATAAATTAAAACAAAAATTTTGGTACATTTCAAATAAGTGAGAACGCCATATATTCCAATTTAAAATCTATTTTATGGACATGGTCAATATCTTCAATCAGACATTAAAATTCAGGCCTAATATTTATAAAGGCATTGACGTGATACAATATATTTTAAGTAACAATAATATGAATGAAAATAAAATTATATGATGTGAGACCAGAATTTGATCAAAAGTTGGGATTTTTTAGGTATCTTGTTCTTACTCCAGATTATTTTATGTAGACTTATCAACAAAATTACAATTTTAAGATTGTATAAAGTTAGAAAATATAAAGAATTTTCGGTTAATGGCTTTTCAAATTACTGCAGAAAAAACTCAAAAACTATGTTATTTAAATGTGTTGTGTGAACGAGGTGTTTATTTAGATTTTTGAGCTCTTTCCAACTAATAAAGGAAGCGATTATAACAATCGGTTTTTGACCTGCACCGAAAAAATCTATTTATTTCGCCCCTTAAAACTACCCCATAAGAATTAAAAATTGTAAGTCATCACAAGCCCAGTGCAAAGCAAGTTTTTAAGACAAGTCTCATCGAATTTCGACTTGTAGAAGTGGAGATATCCGAGTGGACGCATACAAAAAGACAGACAAACTCGGAAGTTGTAAGATTTTCCCGTCGCCCCAAGTATTATTAGCTTCGCCCTCCGGGCTCACAATATTTTATTTTGTAAATACATGTATATTTTGTTAATATTCTCTTTATAAAACATAGTTTTTGTTAACTCTACAAATACCTAAAAAAAAGCCACTCACTGTCCAAAATATATCTTAATATAGTTATTTAAAACTATTTATAATGGGCGGAAAAATCATTTTCCCCCAGCGCGGTGGAGCTAGATCGGTGTCAAAAGGTAAAAAGATGATTAGGTTCTTATAAATTTGTTTATTAATAGGGCGATTATACATTGTACATTGGAACAAAATCAAAAAAATAACGAAAAGCGTTAACTTATACACAACATAAAATAATTACAAACATTGTTTTATATATAATCAAACACACCCATGTATTTTTTAATTGTAAGAAATATGAACGATTGCTCGCAAAATCTGAAGTACGTTTGCTGCTAAATAAAGATGAACTACACGTCCTATACGATCTTTATTTGTTTGACTGTATAGGAATATTAGACGCAATCCAATAAACAGGAGTAAATAAGTAACTTAATACACATACTAAATGCTTGGTTTTTCGCAGGAAGACGTGTCTTGACATGAAAATGTGTGATAATCTGTCGTATGTTAAAGTGGGTCTATATTAAAATGTCGCATGTTTAAGTGACATGTAACCGTTCCATCAAATGTCGACGTAGTGACAAAATCTCGATTTATTTTTTTTATTAACTTAAGTTTAAAATATATTTTTATAGAATTTCAGAACTTGATAAATTCAGATTTATCAGTACCATAGAAAATGACGAAGATTACTATAATGTTGGAAAGTTATAGTGAATCTACAAAAAAGTAACAAAAGTAATATTTAAGAGCTTGAATAATGATTTCGTATCTATATAAAATCAAAATTCAAACCTTAAATTTGGCTTTTTTTACCTACTTCAAAGGCATTTCTAAAATGTTAGAATAAAAAAAATTATGAATCATCCAGTTGGTTTACACACCAACCTGTATTAAACACGTTTGCAAGGAATAAACGCATCTATAATACAACTGGGTGACACATTATAGGTGACGCATCATTTGTGATTAAATACAGTTTGCAAGATTATCTATTATTGCCATTTAAGAAATGGCTTTCAAGTAAATTTTTTAATTTAAAGTAAACTTTAAGGCTTGTTTTTTAATCCATATATATATATATATATATATATATATATATATATATATATATATATATATATATATATATATATATATATATATATATATATATATATATATATATATATATATATATATATATATATATATATATATATATATATATATATATATATATATATATATATATATATATATATATATATATATATATATATATATATATATGAGGTCATTATTCAAGCTCTTAAATATTACTTTTTTTCAACATTTTCTATTATAAATTATTTATAATTAATTTTTCCAAGATTTTATTAATAAAAATTTTGATTTATTTCGATACAATGTGAGGTTTATTATTTATAAATTAATTAATTGACAAATATGATTTATTAATCTCAAAGAAATCTATTTTTTACAATATTTAAGGAAAAACAGTGAATGTGTGTTCAAAATAGTTTTCTAAATTTTTATAATCATCTTTTTTCAACTCACTTTCAAGAGCCTCATTGACTAAAGTGAATCTTCTTTCGAGGGAAATTCATTTTTAAATTTAGGTTAATATAATTTACGCTTTTTTAGTTTTTTTCCCAGCATCAACATCGGACGGCAAAGTTGATAAAAAAATTTCAGGACAATGTGAAATACTAAAAACTTAAACTTATTAAAAATTGAAGATAAATCTTAAAAAATTATGTCATTATTATCTCTACAACTCAAAGTTGAGTTTCCGGAATTTTCGTCAAAAATTATTTCGGTAATTTCTCTCTAAATATTTCTGTAAATGATTTATTAGTGCATTTATTCATTACAACTATTTCACATATCGAAATTTTTACTGTGTTGTGTTATCAGTTTATTTTTTCTACCCATTTCTCACTTTCTATATTAAATGCGTTTTGTCATTGCAACGCTAAAAATCAACGCACGGGTAAGTTTGTGTGTTTATATTATATAAACTTATTGATTTTTTTAATGTTATAGATGTGTTTATTCAACACACAAAATTGCAACACACAAATAACAAAATTCAGACTCACAATTGTTGTTGATGGTTACCCTTGAGTAAATAATAATTAAAATTAAAATCCCATCACCAAGGCAGACAAACACACAATAGACATACACAATCTCTGAATAAACACCATGAGGAGGAATGCTCCCATTTATTTAACGACAATAATGGATATCTTAAGCCTTGATTTATTTAATTCCACGGAGTGTTCCTTTGATTAATACGGAAAGGAATGTAATGGATGAATTACGTTGCTCAAATGAATAGCGCTTATAGCACTAATGATAAATCTGGTAAAATAAATGATAGCAATTTATCTGTAAGTGTTGGGTTCTATTATAGGTTTCCCATTTTCTGAAGGATTTTAAAATTTTAGAAAAGTTATTTAAAAAAAATTGAAAGTGTCAGTGTTAAAATTATTTCTTAGTCCTTTTAGGTTCGTGATATGTTTAATAATAAATCTGTTATACCTTTTAGTCTATGTTCTGGTCTGGCGTATTGTTTTACTTAAAATGGTTGTAAGAGACTGTCCATCATCCATGTACAAAGTTCGAGAGATTGCCCGATTGTGTGGAAACAGTTATATTATTGAGTGTAACAAGACATACAAGTTAAAAATACACATTTCCCATTTTAAAGTGTTATCTAAGTATTTAAAAAATTATTTGGAATGTATAATTTTTTGAGATCTTGATAATAAAATCATTTAACCAAAAAAATTAACATAGAAAATATATTAACCGCGTGTATTTTGAATGTTTAACCCTTAAATACCCAAGACTATTCTTTTCAAAATTAGAATATACACTTTAAATATTAATTTCTTCGACTACTAAAAGTACGATTACGTCATATATGGCATTTCAAAAATAGAATGAAGTTAGCTGAGGTTCATAAAATTGGTTTGTGTGTAAATTTTGAATATTTACATATAAATATAGATCTTTTAAGATACTAGGGCTATTTAAGGGTTAATAAATTTATTGAATTCTACACATATAATTGTACTATTACAGTAAATAAATATTTATTTTTCATTTACCGTTGTTTAATCAAAATAATATTACCTTGCAGTTTTCTGGAGTTTTAAATTGGATTAGTGGTAAGCATCTAAAAAATAAAAAGTTGTAATAAAAATATTGAAATTAGCTTATATTTAGATATTATATTCAAATGGATCTTTTGAAAAATATAGAGTTTTTTCTAAGGTCAAAAAATATTGTTCATTTTAATATAATGCTGTACATTTAAGCTTTGCTACAAACAATACACATCAGAATCGATTGTATGAATAATTTCATGAAAGCTAAGATTGCAGATGGATAAAGCTTTCGAATATCTTCCGACTAACTTCCTTGTTATTAGTTACAACAAAAAGAAAATTGGTATGTTATTGAGTCTCAATGATAAGATCTTTAAGAAGGAAATGAATGAATATGAGCGAAAAACCATGAATTTATTTCAAAGGTGTTGCTCTGAATTTTCTGAGAAACATTAAAATACACAAATTTTGTGAAGATTATGCAAAATAGATTTCATGAATTAGAATGTCACATGAGTGTAGGGTTTCTAGACTGGGTTCGACTCGGACTCGTCGAGTCTCTAAGATTTAGAGTCTAAGTAGTTACTCGGATTCAGTAAAAATGATTATGATTAGTTACGATCAGAAAATGAAAAAGCAATTCAATGCGTTAGTCGTAAAAAATGTTACTGGGGGCATGAGAGTAGTTAACTGAGCTAAAGAAAGGGGAAATGGAAAGACCTAAGGAATACATGTTTTCATATGATGAATTAGCATAAGTAGTGGATGTAGTGATTGGAGCTGACTACCATCGTTTATAGAGATCGTTGCTAGGTGGATGTATAAATAGGCGACCCAATTGCTACACTAACCCCGCTAGGGTGGATATGTATTGGGAGAACCTCAGTTTGGGGACCGTATAGATTTTTTACATGAAATCCAACCCTCGTTAAAAAGCCACTGCGGTCGGGGGCTACATTAGATTTTTTTCAAATTCACACTATAGTGTAATTTAGGTCTTTAAATTTTTGTACTTGAAATATGACTCTCGCTAAAAAACACACATATTATGTAGCCCTCATGAGCAGTGTCTTTTTAACGATGGCCGGGGGATGTGCATCGGATGGTCAGCTCCAGAGGGCTACTAACTTCCTACACAGTGTACAAACATATAGTGGTAGGATAGTACTGGTAGAAACAAAACTATATTTACAATACTAGCTTTCCTAGACTGGTTTTCATTGCTTTTTAAAGTTAACCCAAAGCTATAAGAGCATATTTGTCCATGTTCCTTTCAACATACTGAATAGAATTCTTTAAAGATTGTATTACTTCATATAGCTTTACGAATTTTCACAAGCTCGGTTAAAGCAAGTTTTTCATACGCATCTGCTTAATAAAATCCCAATGTTCCCTTATAAGGTATTCCACGACATTACCATTAATAACGGTTTCAAAGCACTCAAACTTGTCTTCAAAGATAACTTGTTTTACTTCCACGAGTTCGGGAATTAGCTCAAACAGTTCTACCTCAAAATCCTTTGAGTTACTTCAAACTTTATCTGAGAAAGTAAATCCACAATTTTAAAAACATGCTTGAATAGTTCACTTTTCAATATCTTAAGAACGGACAACTTACGTACTCTTTTATTAAAAGAACATGTAATTCCTATATCCAAAGGCTGAAGATGCAAAGTCAGATTTAGTGGTAAATATGCAAACTTCACGTTTCCCAGCTTTACTTTTGGCAGATTAGTCTACAATGTACATTGGAGAATTGACAACAGATAATAGCACCTTGCGGTGGTTTGGCTCATTCGAATATTGAAATCCAAGAGAAATTCCTTAAAGATTTGATTGATTATCCAAGCTATATTATTTGAATTATATACACATTACAAATTGCTGATATCGTAATGGCGAAAACATTATGGATGCTTTAATTTTACGATAATTATTACGCCATCTTTTCCCCATTCATAGAGCAGGTGAAGGAGATGGTTATTCTTTCTGTGGATTGCATCTCATCCTTCCATATCTCCTCTTTGACAGCTATTGTTTTAGTCGGTAGAGAAAGGAAAAAGTTTCGTTTATTTTGAAAATGTTGCTAGGATGTTAATCTTTGTAAATATTTCCTTGACCTTCCTTCCATGCTTCTGTTGAACCACTGACAAAATATTTCCTAGACTCCTCGCTTATCGTTCTGAACGAAATGTGGTGACTTTTCTTCCCAGCTTCAAGTATGCTTACAGAAGCTTTAAACATTGCCCCAGAAACCAAAGCAATATTTAATTCGAACACTCTTGCTTTGAATAACGGAGCTGAAAGACAGGTAACTTGTGCCCTAGCTGTTTTGAACCAACGCCAAAAAAAGATGTTTATTTTGCTGCTACCACAAATTCTCGACATATTAGTGTTAAAGTTCTTATTTATATGTGAATCCAAATAGATTCTTTGGTTCTTTGCATTTTGAATGATTCTTTTAATAAATTTGAAATGTTCAAATGTTTCACGCATGTTGTGTTCATTGTCCAGATAAACACAGCGCCAAAAAACAGGTGTATGTCTATGGTGGCTGAGTTTATTAGAAATATACATAATTACGTGGATGTACTTGTAACAAACTATACTTCTTGGACAGGTTCTACTGTACTCCATTTACAAATTCAATTTACTATAAGCCGACAAATGTGTGCACTGTAGAATAGATAGCATGAAGTCAGAACCACTAGATAAATGGAAAATAAATCCGGTTCTATCCGCATCAACTAAAATGGCCAATGAACACACACTTTTAAATTAATTGTGCTTGCTTTGGTGAAATTTTATATAAACAAAAAAAATATCACGTGAATATGAAGTACCAATTCTCTACTTACATCAGATTCAATCTGAAAATGATGTAATAAAAATTATGTTTTAAAATGAGGTAGTGGCTTCATTTACTGAAAAAATGAAAATAGATTTCTAATGAATTTTAAAATCATTAATCATTTCTTGATTTCGCAATTGATTAATTATATAATTATCAATTCTTTTTATCTTCATTTTAGATTTATAGGTCGATATTTTTATTTATTTAACACGAAAATTTGACGCAGCTTGTTTCTGTGAATTTTAATAGTTCGAAAATCATAGCAAAATGAAATAGGGTGCATATTTGAATAGATTTTAAGAACAAAAAAGCGAATTTATTGGTTAAATTAATTTTTATTATTACCAAAATATAAATCTTACGTAAAACAAGATAGATTATAATGTGTGTGAAAAATCCAATACACGGGTATTGTTATTGCTACAGGAACAATCCTGGAAAATATAATAATTATTAGTAACCAAAAAGTCAAAAGTACAAATTGCTCACTTGAACAATTAAAATTTAAAAAAATCAAATGACGCTTAATAAAATCAAAACATTAAATATACATTTAATCCTGGCAATAGAGAAATAAATAAATTTCGAAATTGAAAACGTAATAAAATTTAGTATATAGTTATCAACTCTAACCTGAATACTTATTAAAATTTTGAAGTTTCAGCAAATATATAAATATATTTATATGTATAAATTTGTTTTAATCTTTTACTATACCTAGTTCGATATAATCAACTATTCGCAATTTATTTCAACATATATCAAATTTCCGTTTCAACTTTGGTGACTATATCGAATGTATACGGTATTTTTAAATTATTCCAATTACATTCTCCACAGTGGTGTAGCCAAGGGTGGGGGGGGGGGGGGTAAAAATAACCATTGGATTTTTCATGTACAAATATTTGTCGACGTCAAGTGCCTAAAAGATCATCCACCTAAATAAGAAAAAAACAAAATACACTTTTTTCCTTTATTTTATTTACTGTGTAAATGTTTATTTATTTATTTTGTTAAATTTTATTTTGGTTATTTTTTTCAGATGTCCAATACGTTATCGCAGTACTTTATGGAGTCAGCGAATGACGTCAATATTTAATACTTAGTTTCTTAAGTTTGTTGTTTTATGTTTGTAGACGAAAAGAAAAAAATTAACAAAAATATTAAATTTATACAGATAAGTTTAGACCATAATAGTTAATAAATATTTCTCAATTCCAACCCCCCCTCTTCATAAATTCCTGGTTACGCCACTGATTCTCCATGGTTTACCATGAATCTGCATTTCTATGTCAATGATGAGATATAGCCAAAGTTTGGTAATCGATAAGTCATTTATGAAAAGATTGTACTCTCAAAGAAAATAAACAATATTATATTATTAATAAACACTACCAAGTTTTAACATTTTTTATGAAAACCACTTATTTACCATATCTTGACAAATACTTTAAAATTTTAAGAAAATGATTCGCCATAGGCAAATATGATATTCGAAGGTGATTTGGAGGTCCCATTCACTGGAATGTTGTACAAAAAAATTGTTTCTTGAATCTTGCATGCTATTATTTTATGGTTTCTTTGGATTATACCTGTAACTGTTGACTTATAAAATCTTTTATCGTTTTCATCATTGACTCTTCAATTTTTTGTCTTTATTTTCCTCTGATTCCGTAGGTATTCATTAGTCAAGCAACTGCGCCAGGCCCATAAGAAAAATAAAGTAGCATTTCATCTGGTGATTCTCTGTTAAAAATACTTGTTCCAAATAATTAGCTCCTCTGCTCTTTTTTCGGAATTCTTGTCATTTATTCTAAGTGACAAATTCTTCTTGAAGTTTTTTAGAAATTATTTGAGTAATAGTGTCATCATATTTAATCAAGTTGATAACTAAATCGTTGTTATGTTCTGTTGTTTCCTCTAAACTCACATTTTTTTCTTCAGATGCAACAAATAGGTTAACATGTATATACAACACAAATTTTCGTATAATTAAAGTTGTTGATCTTAAGTCAGAATGAAAATAAATTAAATGAACCCTATTATTTTGAACAAGAAAATCACCCTGGAAATATGTAAGTTAATGCCAACTTGTAATAAATCGAAAGTGAGGCAGTTCAGTAAATTGTTTATAATCTGCAATTTGAAATGTAATAATTAATAATAAATATTATAACAAAGGTGATTTAATTATTTTATAAGCCATACAATATATTAAGTTTGTAAATAAGAAATGTCAGTTTTTACTGGTTGACTTTAAAAAAACCCATTCTATAATAAAGTTTATTTATTAAAATTACTATCTACACAATTTTGTCATCTAAAAACAAATTTGTTTATTCTAGCAACATAAAAATCAGGAATTCTGGAGTCGATGAACTCATTGAAGGCGATGTCATCATCACACTGAAGTATTTATTGAGTAGGAAGTTGCTGAAATGTTTGAAGAAATAGAAATCCGTTGGCATTGGGTCTGGCGAATAATCCAAACTCGTTCAATTTTTGCATGGTCACTTTTGAGAAATGTGTGCGAGCCTTGTCATAAAAAACGTATTGGGCCCTTTCTGAAGACTAAAGCTGGCCTACATACGCTGAAACCTATTATGCATTTCATCGATTTCACGAACGTATATCTCCGTCGTAACCGTCTTGCCCGGTTTCAAGAAACTGTGATGAATCAGACCGGCTTGTGACAACGAAACGATCAACATTACATTTTTTATACAATTTCTGTTTTGCAAAATGTTTCAGTGTTTTATTTTAATCCAACCACTGAGCCGATCGTCGCGGTAATCGTACAGGATCCATTTCTCATCACACGTTAGAATGTGGTTGAGAAACGGGTCGCTTCTGTTACGAATAATCAGCACTGTCAACACTTCATAACAGTAATTTGTTTGTTTTTCGTGCGGGACCCATTTGCCTAGTATTTTCATTTTTCCCATTCTTTTAAGATGTTTTAAAACTGTTGGATTTATTACAGCCAATTCTTAATAAGCTCTCTAAATGTTAACGTGAAATGCCTTTAATCTGTCGTTGTCAATGGCTGATGGTTGGTTACCATGCACTTCATTTTGAAGGCTCTTCTTTCCATTTCTAAACCGTGTGAACCATCGTTGAACGGTACTTTCTTTAGTTGTATTCGACCCAAATACCTCATTCATATTGTGATCTGTATCTGATCCTTTTAGACCTCGTTTATATTCATAAAGGTGAATCGATCGGATTTCGTTACTTCATAATTGAACATAAAAAATTGTTATCAAATTACTGAGCTGGATTCAAGGTTTAAATTGATTTAAAATATGGCATTAAATAATGAAGCATTTAAACAAATATTATACGTTATAGTTCAACTATGTAGAAAACGACATTCCTTATTTACCAAATTAATAAAAATTATTAAGCAATTTAATCAAAAGCTTTTAATCATATATTTCACAATACATACCAGGCCAAAATATAAATTCCATTGAAAACATTGATTAGAAACTGTAACATTAAAATAATATTTATAAAATATATCTCAAATTTTAAATACCTCACAATTAACTATTATCTCTTTAATATCCATTTAAAGTAAATAAAGTTGAACTAGGATATTAACCAGGTCGCAATATTGTATTAATTGAATAGGGTAAAAAATTAATTTGAATAAAAATTAAATAAAATTTTATTATTTCTAATCAGTTCTTTTTTTCTGACAGAACGCTCCGGAATCTACCATTCCAAAAAAGTCAATTACAATCAAATTAAAAGTAGTAGTCGTACGCCAAAGCGAGTGAATCATAACTCCGTCCTTCCTATGTGTTATTACTATTATATAAAACACGCTCACCGTAAATATACGCCATTAATATACTACGTCATTAAAATCGTTTCCTGTCGTCGGCGTTGTAAATTCACATTGTAAAATAATCAATATATTTTATTTGTTAGCTAATTTCAGCGTCATTTTTTTGCATATAAAGGATAGTACAGATACGTTCCGACACCTTTTTTTCCAGAAAAAAAGCACTGATTCTAATACTATTATGCTTGTATTAACTACTTTTCTATAGATATCTCTTTGCTTTTGAAGCTTCCTTTAAGATCAATTATTTTGTTTGGCTTTCAAACCCATTATTTTACTTTCATTCATTAGTTCGACTTGATGTTAGAAATGAGTAAAGGTTTCTTAGTTATTTTTAAATGCAATAGTTCCTGTGATTTCTGGAATATCACATGTCTTGATGATTCATTAAATATTGAATCCAGACCTATTTCAAGAATTTTATCAATTTTTCCAATGCATTTTAAATCTTGGTCAATGTTGAGAAATCCAAGTCGATCTATTGAGTAATCAGATCAGGGTCAGGTTTAGAAGAAAAGAACCGGTAGTTCATCCTTTCCGTGAATGCATGTTTGTTGAAAGCGAGATGGAATCTATTGAAACTTTAGAAACGTATATCAGCGAATGATAACATGATAGAGAACGTAAATATATGAACTAAGAACAATTACATCAGTTAGTAAGGAAACCTAATTTATCTAAAGATTATTCTTATATGACTGGAACAATGTTGAGTGAATTCGGTTTTATCGTTTTATCGATTAAGATAAAAAATTTATCAAGTATTTTAATAAGAGTGGCACGACTGGAATCGTCTACTGTTGTAATATCAAAGGTCTTCTCAAAATTATGGATATTCATATCAGTGTGAAGAATTATTGGTGGGTTTTATTGACAGAAGAACGTACAGTATGAAGTCGGTTATCCTGTATATGAAAAATGGTCATCCTGATGTTCCTATTTCATATTCTTGGAAAACAAAAGGAATTTTACGACACAATGAAAGACATTTTGGAGCTAATTCAGTATGACTGGTATAAGTAGAAAGTTTGCGCGGATTTGAAAGTCGTAGAAATAATCACAGAAATGGAAGTAGAATGAATATAGAAACATACGTGCTTCCTGTGTTTATGGGATAGTAGGTCAAAGCAGGAGCATTATACGAAAAGCGAATGGCTATCACGTAAAAATAGGATATCAGGCATGAAGAATACCCGTTGTAAACCTCTCGTTTTAGTGGAAACGGTTTTATTTACTCCATCGTACCTAAAAAAAGTTAAAATTTCGTTCTGAACACACCAAATTTATGTAAATATAACAAAACACTGTCGATCGCAACTGGATGGATGAAGTCTATATATTAACTGGAAATCGAAACTGAATAGGTTGTATAAATGACGTTTTTCTTATAGAATGTAATTACAGTAAATAATAAAATTAAACAAAAATAATCTTAGGCAAATTAATAAAAATTAAAAAATTAAATTAAAATAAATAAATTATCAACATTAAAATAGTGAAAAATGAGGCAATATTGTGTAGTAAAGAATGATTAAATTGATCTTGTCATAATTTAAAAATAAATTAAAAATAAATAAATATCAATAAATAAATTAAAAAGTAAATTAAATTGATCTTGTTATAATTTAAAAATAAATAAATATCAATAAATAAATTAAAAAGTAAATTAAATTGATCTTGCTATAATTTAAAATTTAATTAAAAATAAATAAATATCAATAAATAAATTAAAAAATAAATTAAAAATTAAATTTAAAAATTAAATTAAAAATAAATAAATTATCAACTTTAAAATAGTGATAAATGAGGCAAGAAAATGTAGTATTATAATTTTTAATATTCAAATAAAAAAATTGTGAAGCGCCTAAACAACTATTACGATTTGATTCTGTATTTTTTGACAATAAAAATTTATTTTAATAAATTGTTTTGAATTTGATCGGTTCATTGCAACATTTGTATTAAGAATAAAGCATTTATATTCAAATTTTTTATTATTACACACGCATATATATTTATATTTATTGTAAACAATTGTAATATAGCATCATAAAGAAATTGTATTACTTAGGGTTATTTCTGTTGAATTGATCTTGTTATAATTTAAAATTAAATTAAAAATAAATAAATAATAAAAATATTAATAAAAGATAAAAATACTAATGAATAAAAAATAATAAAATTAAAATAATTAAATAAAATTAAAATAGTTAATTATTAATAAAATCTAATAAATTAAGAAATGAAGAATGTAAATTAAATTGATCTTGTTATAATTTAAAATAAATTATAAATAAATTAAATTGATCTAGTTATAATTTAAAATTAAATTAAAAATAAATAAATATCAATAAATAAATTAAAAAGTAAACTAAATTGATCTTGTTATAATTTAAAATTAAATTAAAAATAAATAAATATCAATAAATAAATTAAAAAATTAAGACAACAAAATTAAGGTAGTCGTTTAAAATTAAAAATTCCACCTCAACTTTACAATAAAAATAGTGAAAAATGTGGCAATATTATGTAGTAAAAAAAGATTAAATTGATCTTGTTATAATTTAAAAATAAATAAATATCAATAAATTAATTAAAAAGTAAATTAAATTGATTTTGTTATAATTTAAAATTAAATTAAAAATAAATAAATATCAATAAATAAATTAGAAAATTAAGACACCAAAATTAAGGTAGTCGTTTAAAATTAAAAATTCCACCTCAACTTTACAATAAAATGTCTTTTATTTTCATTTCTATTTTAGACTATCTGTTAATATAATGTTAGAACATTTATCGATAGTATAAAAAGAAATGAGGATAAAAGAAATCGAAAATAGAAATCATATATATATTTTACGATAAAAATCTAGGAAAGAAAATTAATAACTTTTGTATTGAAAATCCTCCATATTTTTCCGTTGGTGCGTTCTTCATGGATTGCTGTGAGAGCTTGTGCAGCGTAGAGAATAATAAATATGAAAGAGGAAACATAAAATGCCTAATACATTTGTAAAAGAGTTAAATCATTCAATATTACAAAATAGTTTAAAATTATTCATCAAATAGGTTCGATAAAAATGTCCAACTGACAGTGTGAAAGTACTGGGACAAACAAATAGTGTCTTATAAATTACAATTATACGCATTAAAATTTATTTTTAGGTATGTAAAATATATTTGAGCCAATAAACCTTCAATTTTCGGTAAATCAATAACTATGCACTCATATTTTTGAAGTTATTAACCTTTCTCAGCCTGGCACATATGCGGAATCTATTTACCCAGATATGTCGTATCAGTAACATATTTTAAACTTCTCATTATTATTTACAAAATTTGATTTTCTCTTATCTTCATTTTTTCAAACTATAGATCAATATTTTGTTTTATATTTAAATATCAAAAATATTGCAAGAAAAGAAATGAAATGGTTATTTTTTATGTCAATGCTTGATTTTGTTGGGTTTTCGCTAATTCAAGTCGGTAACCTCTAACTCCACGTGTCCTTTTAATCAAAACAATAAACTACCCAACGTATATTTGAATCACAAAATATATTCTCTCTCGACACAAATAATCAATAACCAAGTTTTACGAGTTTGACCGATTCTCCGCTCGGTGTTGATGCTTTGACAAAAGATAATATTCACCTTTTTATTCCTTAGCTTCTCTTGATCAACGTTTTCCTTTTCTATTTGATTTGATTACTTTCCACTTTTTACGTATCTCCTGATTCAATATTTTCTTTTTTCCTTAACATCCTAATTCGTCGTTCTCCTGTTCCTAAACTAGATTTCTTTTAACCCTAGCTGAGGCAAAATGCCAGTTTGCTCTGATTTTCCAATTCCTTATATACTCTTCGAAATCAGGGTGACAAATGGTTATTGCCGAGCCAATCTATCTTTTGACATTCGACTCCACATATCTGCTTCGGCTGTCACCCAGAATGGTCCAACGAACAAAGATAATTAATTGCCCGCCCGGGCCTTTCTGCGCGCACTATCTAATTCTAGGTCTTCTCCCATTAATCATTGTGACACGATAATGGGCACAAATCTTCTTTCTGCTTACTTTTCTCTTTGTTTACCCAGCTCGGTATTTCTTTCTACTAGCAAAGTAATTAATTAATTAATTAATTTCATTTTCTTGTTTTTCCTCTTTTACGCACCTTTTCGCACTCTCCCTAGCACTTTCTGAAAATTCCGTTATCGCCATGTTGCTCCCCGCTATCTGTTCCCCTCATGACCAATTTTCCAGACTTAAATTCGAACTTATGAATCTTTTATCGATTTTTCTCAAATCACCTTTTCCCATATACTGATGCACCTTCTCGAGCCTTTCTAGCCATTTTATTTCTATCGTATTGTCAGTTCTCTCCTTGACCAGTTTTACACTTCTCTCATCCCTTTTATTACAAATATAATTCAATTTTAATTTCAATATAAACTGGATTTCATTTGTAAAACTTCATTCATCCAGTTATTGCCAAACTATTCAATGAATGATGATGCAGATATTTTACTTATTCTAACATGGTCACCAAATCTTTATTTTGATTTCTTAGCTTCTGGTTTTAACTTTTTGAGATATCGATATTTTCATAGTATTTTTAGATGTTACATTGTCAAACCTTTAAACTCTATATTGAATATGATTGTAATGAATTATTTTCGGTAAAACATTTATCCAAGTCTTGTTACCTAGATGTAGAAAATACTTTTTCAAACGATCTCCTACTGTACTATAAAATCTTTCCGTATGAGGCAGCTTGAGATTGGAAAAAACAGTAATGATTAATTCCCATTAACTTTGCCTTAACTTTACTATTATAGAATTCTTTACTCAAATCCTTTTATTATTGTCATTTTTAAATCACAAAACTGTTATTGTGTTACACCATATTCGTCATCAGCACCCTTACGTTAAAATGTCTTATTGAATTTCGACTTAAGTATTTTTTATTGTAATAATTTACAAACAAATAAAGTTTTCCTCCTACCAATTGGACATACAATTTGCTTAACAGCATCATTTCTCAATTCCATTTTAAAAAGTTAATTATTTATTAATCTAATAACTAATTAACCGAATTCTGGTTGTCATGGAGAATAAATTATCTAATTCTGGTTGTCATGGAGAATAAATGATATAATTCTGGTTGTCATAGAGAATAAGTGACCTAATTATGGTTGTCATAGAGAATAAATGACCTAATTCTGGTTGTCATGAAGAATAAGTGACCCAATTCTGGTTGATATTAATGATTGGTGTAGTAACATGTTATCTCCTTTACTGTTGTCAAAATAACAAGGGGTAATGGATAAAATTCTTCCTTGTTGCTATGGTAACAAGTGGACCACATTACATATTTCCATTTGAGGATTTGTATCTGATACCTACCAACAAAATCCCATGCACAAGGCAGTCAAGTACCAGAAAGATAACAATTGTAAAGGACAGAATTGAACTGGATAGCCACTAATAGAAATGAACTATAGCGCTTTGAATAACGTGTTAAATAAGTTAAATTTTGTTAATCTAAATTGCTTTAATAAAAATGTATTTAAATTTTATTAAATAAAACCAAACGTTCAATATAATATAACTTTTAATATAACTTTTAAATTATTATGAATGAAATTAGTTAATTGACAATAAGGGCAATATACAATTTGAAAATAATCTTACATTCGAAATATGCCCCGACATTAGGCAGTATAAAGTCGTCTCCTCTATATATAAATAATTAATTACTGTGGATAATACGAATAATGATGCTAAGAAATCTGCGATAGAAATGTGCAAAAGTTGTGTGACCTAAATTGAATGGATAATGTTACATTACAGAATAATTATAACAAACTGCTGGCTGCAAACATGCACACTTAAAAAATATAGGAATAAATATAGATAAAGTTGCAAAAACACTAAAATAGTTATAATAGATTTTGCAAATGAAAATTCCACTTACCTTAGAGCTGAAGTTACCAAGGTGGCATAACCATAAATAAGATTCTAAAAAGAACATAATTGTATTCAAAAAACTGTTAAATTATATATATACATGTTTTGAATCAGTAGTGTTTGTCCATTTCATTATTCAAGGAGTTTGTGTGAACACAAAGATTTATAAGATTAATATGAAATCTCAATTAAAAGACGATTTTGAAATTTTAAATAAGCAATTTCTCAAAATAAACAGAAATAAAGAAATTTATTGATAAACAAATACTAATATAAAAATTCAGAATAAAAATTGAATTCAAAATTTTAAAAATTAGCGTGATATTGAAATTATTTAAACGAAGATTTTTGTTGTTATATAATTATTCGGATGGATTTCTCATAATGTTTTATACATTAAAATAGTCAAATAAACATTGAAAAATTGCTAAACTTTATTAATTTATTTGATTTTACAAACAGTTCATTCTTTAATAAATTTATTATAGTGATGTTCAATAATTAATGTTTATTAATTATAGTTGTTTTAATAGGAGAATGGACACGTTAGATTATTTAAATATTTAAATATTCTTTATTTGTTAATTGTTATTTATTATTATGATTTGTGAAGAAATTGTAACTGGCGACCACGCCGAGAAAATCGAGCCGATTCACGTAGTGACAAGAAACCAGCATAGAAAGATGGTTATGGAATCTTTACCTAAACAGGCAAAAGACATTTTAAATTTTGATATCAGAAGATTCGAGGGTCGAAGCATGATAGAAGCAGAGAAATGGCACAAGGATATTGAAGATTGGATGATCCTCAATGATCTAAATTTAGTAAGTATTTTTGATTTGTTATTGTCTGAAGAGGCTTCTATTCTCTGGAAAGAATTTAAAGACATCTCCACAACAAGTGATAAATCTTGTGAATGGTTTAATAACCCATTTAGAAAAATGAAATCCATTATGGATAATATTTGTGACTTATCATCAGTGAAACAAAATCATGATGAAAGATTCGTTACATTCGAGATACGAGTGAAGAAATTCGTTGACGAAGTTTTCGACTGTGGAATTTCAAAAGAGAATATTGTTGAAATGATTTTGTGCAACAGAGTTAGGAACGAACATTTGAAAGAAAATATATCTACGAGAGAAGAAATCAGAAATTTAGCAAAGGTATATGAGGCACGAGAAGGTTATGATGAAAAACACCAATTGAAAGAAGTTCAGGCAGTAGCTAAATCAACATATACAAACGTTTCTCAAGTTAAACAGAAGCAGTGGTCTCAAAATCATCTTTTGATAACTGAATATATTCATGTCGTCAACCAGAAAAAAGTTATCAATTTAGAAATGAATTCAATTAAGATTTGGAAAGTGATAATTACTGTGCTACATATATGCAGAGTATTTTTAGAAATCTGGAATATTTAGATAAAAATTTGAATTGTGGAATAAGTCTTGAAGATTTTAAAACCAAATACCCATTTTTCACATTTGTTTTAGCCCCTGATTTTGATTTAAGTCAGAGTCAATTACCACAAAACGGGAATTTACGATTGGTTATAAAGTTTGCAAGAGCCATTACTGAACCAGTACATGTTATAATATAATATATTATGAGTATTGACGATTATGGCATGATTATTGCTCAAATAAGGAATTTTATCGAGAGGAAAAACTCCTAAAAATTCATTTCCTAATATTTGTTTTCCAATTCGATTAACCTGAACAGAACTACTTTAATAAAATTAAACAGTATCAAAAAACTTACTCCATGACAACTTTCTATATTTCTGTATACATTTATACTAGCACGGTTCTATTTGCAGTAATTTGAACTTCATTTTCAAATACTCCATATATTAAATATATGGAGTATTTGAAAATGAAGTTCAAATTACTGCAAATAGAACCGTGCTAGTATAAATGTATACAGAAATATAGAAAGTTGTCATGGAGTAAGTTTTTTGATACTGTTTAATTTTATTAAAGTAGTTCTGTTCAGGTTAATCGAATTGGAAAACAAATATTAGGAAATGAATTTTTAGGAGTTTTTCCTCTCGATAAAATTCCTTATTTGAGCAATAATCATGCCATAATCGTCAATACTCATTCGTCTCATCTTGTTGGAGAACATTGGATAGCTATATATGTGAAACCTAGTAATATATTCGTATTCGATCCTATGGGTTTCTATTATCCTGCTTTGTTGATATCAAAACTGCAAACAATTGGGAAACCTATTGTATATAATAAAACTATGTTTCAAAATCCATTGACTCAAACATGTGGTCAACACTGTTTGGCATGTCTGTTGTATAAAAAATTTGATGGTTAATAAATGTATACTGTATTATGATTTGTTTTTTATTTAAGATGTTGACAAAGGTGTGTTTTTTATAATTAATTTAAAAATATTATTATTATTATTATTTTAATTTTATGTTTAAAAATATTATTATTGTGTCATACTATTACATGTTCAGTGCATGCACAGTGCAAAGTAACAAAGCATTGAGTAATAAAGACATGAACTTATAGGTCATTATTATAGGTCATATAGTAACTGGTTTGTATAAACAAACATGCATAATCTTTTGCTATCCTATCTCTATTTTCGTCAGTCGGTTAATAAAAACTTTCAATATCTCTCTTATATAGTCTACATTTTCATTTTTTTCATCACTTTTAAAAAACTATTAACAACATGAACAACAATAACAAAAACAATCAAAGAGTTAACGGAAAAGTCGTTGGAGGAATTAATGGTAAATTTATTATTTTATGATTTTTAATATGATTATTAGGTTCTAATCAACAAATTAATATGAATATCGCCGGACAAGCTGTAGACTTAAATAGAATAAATGGTAATCGTTTACTATTATTATTATTATTATTATTATTATTATTATTATTATTATTATTATTATTATTATTATTATTATTATTATTATTATTATTATTATGCTTTTAGATGGAAACGTAATAAATACTACTTCTGCTGGTTCTGATGCTGCTGGAAAATTTCTTCTTTTGAAATGACGAAAATGTTATTTATTGTTATAAGTTTTTAAATAATAATAATGAAAATTTTTAAATTTTATTTGAAAAGATTTATTTTTAAATAATAATGAAAATTATATGAGAATATTTATTTATGAGAAATTATTTATGAGAAGAATATGCAATTATTTATGAAGATTATGAAAAGATTTCTTTATGTGAAGAAGATTATGAAAAGATGAGAAGAAGATTATAATATTACTATTAATAATTTTGAATATTATTTCAAATCATAATTTAATTTAATGATTTTATTATTTCTATGTCACTATTTAAATAAATTTTTATTTGTCAAAAGAAGATTAGTTAAATTATATGATGTTTTCTAATAAGATACTATTTAAAAGATAATTTATTTTCTGCTTTATTTGTCTGCCGAATTTTGCTTCAATGTTACAAATATAGTTCTTGTCTTTTTCACTAGATTCGATATCTTTCTTTTTTGTCAGCCTATATCCAAATGCTTCCTCCAATCACCTCTGGTGTCACTTTCTCCGCCACAATGAATCTAACTTCCTTAGAAATATCTCCGATAGTTACTTTAACCTTTGTTCTTCCAATTGTCTCTATCGTACTTTCGTTTGCACATCGTAACTTATCGTCGCTTCTCATCATTGTTGTCCTCGTAACTTGTTAAAACAGTTCACACTCATTACGTTTGTTCGTGCTCCGGTGTCTAATAAACAGTCGAAAATTTTCCCATTCATCATTACTGTTACGCTAGGTCTTCCCTTTAGCTTGTTATATACAATTTCTACCTCCTGCCCCGTTTCAATTGTTCCAATTCTTTCCACTTCCTCTTCAAACCTTTCTTTCCTAAGGAACCTGTATACTTTCTCACTTACCCTTCCTACATTCTCCCACTTTTCTACCCCTTGAGGATATCCCGTCGACTTTTCTGTTAGTATATGGCTCCAACCAACTCCTCTACTGGTGGAGCCCTTTTGTTTGGGTACGTCCTACTAAAATTATCTTCATTTGTCTCTACGCACGATTCCATTTCCTCTTCTTCTTCGATTCCATTAATCCGGCTGTATCTGTTTCCTGTCGGTCTTTGTTTCTCTATTGATTTCTGGTAACTCGACTTTGTATAACATTCTTCTGATCTATGACCATTTTTGTTGCATCTTTTACACCGTATTTCTTGACATAACCTTCTTATATGGCCTTCTTTCCCACAACCAAAACATCTTGGCACTTTTTTATCTGGACAATTCCTACTGATATGTCCGCTTCTGTGACATGTCCAGCACTCTATCTTACTTCTTACTGGACATTCTATTTTCGTGTGGCCTATTTTGTGGCATAGCCAGCACTCTGGTTCTTCTCGTCGCCTGACTTCTTCTCTTTCATCTTTCTGCTTTTACTGTCCTCTTCTCTGTGGATCCTGATAGACCACTCTTGCATAACTTTTCAAAGCGTTTATCTGATCTCTCTGTTTGTCCACTTTATCCATCAGAATTAATATTTCCTTTATCTCCTCTGTGCTTTTTATCTTCCGTAATATTACTTCTTTCTCAACTTCTTTATTCTCAGCACATACTATCAACATCTTTGCTGTTATTTTCTCTTTGGTGAATTCTTTATTCTCAAACAACCTGTCAACAAGGTCCTCCACTTTTTTAAAATATGTTTCAATCTCTTCGCCTCTTCTTTTATAATTCAATAAACTTTCCATATCCTTTATTACGTCTCTTCCGTAATCAAATGCCATTCGTAACCTGGCTTGAAATCCTTCTGCTTTTTTAACCGTTTTCGCATATTTCTCCAATAGATCCTCGTCGATCATGCATGCGGTTAATCTTTCCTTTTCTTTTTTATTGATGCCTTTAGCATCGAAATAGATATCGGATCTTCTGATGAATTTTTCCAAGTCATCACCTTGACAGAACACTTTTGGCAATAATCTTTCGGTAATCGCGTTCGTGTTTACCGCTGCCACCATATTAGGATTCTCATCCGTTTTTAAATCACTAAATAATTCCATAAAATTTTATTTAATAAAAGATATCTCAAAAAACTTGTCTGATATTATTTTTGTTATTTAAACAAATTTCAGATTTTCTTAAAATATTTCTTTGATAAATTTCTTCTTTTTAAAATATTTTTCAATAAAAATATTTTTAAAATTTTTACCAAATTTCTTATTAATCTTTAAGAATCTTTTAACTTCCTCATAACAACAATAGATCTATCAAAAATAATAATAATAAATATATCGAAAATAATAATAATAATAATAATAATAATAATAATAATAATAATAATAATAATAATAATAATAATAATAATAATATTAATAATAATAATAATAATAATAATAATAATAATAATAATAATAATAATAATAATAATAATAATGTTGAGTTTTTATTTGTAAGTCGGTCCTTTCTCTGACTCCTCGTGTCCTTATTTTACCAAATCAATGAAAACTCAACACAGAATAACTTTATTCGCTTTTTATCACAATTACAATTTGTCACTATTTGCACCTTTCTCTCAACTTGAATTTGGTTCGCTAAGGTAAGAAACCCAAGGGGTAATTACCTTTTCTTCTACGATCTTAGCTTCTTTATAATTCACAATTTTCCTCTTTTGACTTGTCCTTGCTGGATTTTCTGTTTAGATTTTTCCTTTTTCTCTTCGACCAAATGGCGGCTTGCTCATTTCTAAACTCTCCTTTTATACTGTTTTTAAGAGGCCCATTATCTAACGAAATGAAATTAATTGTTTCCCCGGGCACCCTAAGTAAATTTTGAACGGTTCGACAATTATTTTAATTTATTTACCCTCCAATTATTATTCGAATTGTTATTCCCTTATCTGGTGTCTCGGGTCTCACTGCGCATCGGGTTTTCTTCAGTGCTCGGGTCTCCCATGGGCTCGGGCTTTCCATTGGCTCGGGCTTTCCATTACAGATTAATTAATTTTAATTAATTTGTTTTTCCTTATTAACTTTTTCTATGGTTACCCTATTACATTTTTATTATGCTTTCTAACCTCGTCTAACAATTTGGCATTCAACCATACCCGATACCCCCGTTCAATATTGATTTTTAATTTTTATTAAATTTCAATTAATTTTGTACTTATATTGATTTTACCAATTTTTGTTCTGCTTTCTGGTACTCTGTGAAATTTATTTTGTTTTTGCTCTAACCCCAACAATAATAATAATAATAATAATAATAATAATAATAATAATAATAATAATAATAATAATAATAATAATAATAATAATAATAATAATAATAATAATAATAATAATAATAATAATAATAATAATAATAATAATAATAATAATAATAATAATAATAATAATAATAATAATAGTAATAATAATAATAATAATAATAATAATAATAATAATAATAATAATAATAATAATAATAATAATAATAATAATAATAATAATAATAATAATAATAAATCTTGTGAAAATAATGAAATAAATATATTAAAAGATGAAATTAATATATTGAAAAACCAGAATATTAAATTAAATAATTAGGTAATATAAATAAATTAGTTAATATAAATAAACAAAAAAATATGGATAATATTTAAATTATACCAAATAAAAAATCAAAATTTGACAATGTAATCACCATCAGTGATGATGAAATTATTGGTCCTGCATTCGTAAATAATCAAATAGGTTTAGGCTTGGTGGATATTAAAAGCGATTTAAATAATAACCACATCGTCTTAAAAATGGACCTTTCATCTCTTTCTATGAAAACCATCGCCGTGCCTGACATTTTGTTAAAGGAGTTAGAAAATTTAGTTAGAAAATTGAAATCTGTCAAAATTCAATTTTGTTTGAAGGTAGAAATGGAAAAGGATGATGAAAAACGGAGTTTCTTCATTTCAAATTCTGCCAGGGTTTGGAGTGATACATTCATTGAGTATGGTATTGATCTTCTCAGCGAGAAATTGGTTCAAATAACTGAAAAGGAGTCTAATTGGATCATTTCTAAACTCGAATACATCTCTTTTATTGTAACAAAATTTGTTGAAATTAATTGACTTAGTGGTAGTAAATATATTGATATTCCTGAGTCTTAGTTGTAATGTTAATGTTAGAAATGACGACGAATTTTGCTTTCTTTACAGCGTTTTGGCTATCATAAAATATAATACTATTCGTAGGCAATATCGTCATCGTTCAACATCCTATAATCTGACTGATTTAAAATATGACCCGGCTGATATGCCAATGACACTTTCAAATATACATCGGTTTGAATGTCTTAATCCGTTTTATAGCATTAATGTACTATCTTACGATGAAAATGCCACAATTGACATTAGTAATGACGATGCAGTAATGAAGCATCCGTTTATCGATATAATTTATCGATCTAAAGGAGCTACACCAATTAATTTGCTTTGTTGGAGAATAAAAAAACCTTTCATTACGTGGCAATTACTGACTTGAACAAATTCTTGAATTGTAGGAATAGTTCTATAACACTAGTTAGAATTCAAAGTCATTGGTGTCCCAGGTGTCTAAATGGTTTTAGGAACGAAGAATCTTTTGATCTTCAGATAAATTTATGCGGCAGGAATCAATTAGGTACTACAATGTATACTCTACCAAAAAATAAATTTCTGGAGTTTACTGGCTGGAAGAAGACTGTCACTCCTCCCTTTGTTATTTATGCTGACTTTGAGGCAATTTTACCTCGGGACATCAATCACTTTCAAAAACATTTACCTATTTCTGCCGGTTTACTGTGCATTAATAATATGACAGGAGTAAGATTTTATAAGTCATTTGTAGGTTTAAATTGTATTGAACAATTTCTTTCTGAAATTGAACGCATCAGTAAAAACATAGTTTCTCCTTATTATTATAATAATTATAGTAAAAAAATTATTTTTTCTGAAATTGATCGTAAGGTTTACGATGTCAGCACAAGATGTTACTTGTGCAAAAGGTTATTGTTATCGTCAAAAGTCAGGGACCATGACCACTTTTCCGGAAAATTTCTTGGAGCAGCGTGCTCAGTGTGCAATCTTTCCCGGCAAATCCGTCATACATTGCCGGTTGTCTTCCATAATTTGCGAGGGTATGATTTGCATTATATCCTCAAATTTGGCCTTTCAAAATTTATCAAGTGGAATTTAAGCTGTGTCCCAGTGACCAGTGAGAAGTTTCTTAGTTTGTTTGCTAGGATCAGCAGTATGACTGTAAAATATATAGATTCTCTACAGTTTGTTAATGAATCTTTAAAAAATGCAGTAGACACTTTAACTTCATTGCCCCTGACTGAATCAGAATTTCAGGGTTCAATTATTAAAAGTAAAGGTATATTTCCCTATGATGTTGCAACATCGTTGGATGTTTTACATGAAACCTAGTCATCCATTATATAATAGAAACCTGGATTCTGTAATAGGCAAGTTTAAGGATGGGAATAAGGGACTAGAATATGATGAGATGGTGTTCTTGAGACCAAAATGTTATAGCTTGTATAGACGATAATATAATAATCAGTATTATAGACGAGGAAGGAATCTGTCTTAATGATGCTACCTTGAACCATCAGTCATATCTTGATTGTTACTTGAATGATAGGATTGTTATTGTCCCACAGTTTAGGATAACAAGTAAAGATCACCAGTTATATTCTGTGAAGAGTAATAAGATGGCACTGACTAGCAATGACGATAAAAGATATTGGATAGAAAAAAATAAGAGTCTTGCATATGGACACTATAGGATGCGTGACACCGTTATATTTGAAGATGTTTCTGATCCTTCACATCATGATCCTCCATATCCTCTAGATGGTAACGAAGATGAACCAGAACATGATTATTTCGCCGGTAGAAATTATATAGTAATATTATTATGATTATTATTATTATTTTTTTTTTAGAATAGATAGAATATCCATCAATCGAATCGATTATAAAAAGAAAAAAAACAATTGATTGTAAAAAATAAAAAATTGCAATTTAAAGAATTATGTTAGTTAATTAAAGTCTTTGATTTTGTGATTTTAGCTGTTATTTTTTATATTTTTGGTTCGTCATGCATTGACATAAGTGTTGATCTGTTTTAATGTCTTAAATAATAATAATAATAATAATAATAATAATAATAATAATAATAATAATAATAATAATAATAATAATAATAATAATAATAATAATAATAATAATAATAATAATAATAATAATAATAATAATAATAATAATAATACTTTGAACTTGTATTTGAAAATAATTTACGACATGTTGAATGTGAGTAGTACCCTTGTGAGCAGTACCCTTAGGGGGACAAAATATCTTGTCGGATAAACTCTGACTATATAATAATAATAATAATAATAATAATAATAATAATAATAATAATAATAATAATAATAATAATAATAATAATAATAATAACATCTTTCGCGCGGGCGTTAATATCTTTACCAATAATAATGATAATAATGATATTTACATATCATTAGATAGACCTTGCACTAGGCTTTAAGATGAGCTATAATAAAATCGGATGATGGGAACACTAACTTGTTGCATGACCAAAACCATGTGCCCGCTAGAACACTAATAATATTTTGAAAAATAATAACAATTTAACTTTGAAAAAGATGCTAGTCCTCAATTATAATATTTTTAAAAGTAATAATGATAATAAATATATCTATAGCTCATTCAAAGGGTCTTGCAGTAAGATTTAAAATGAGCCATCAGACAATATAATATAATGATAGGAACACTAACTTGTTGCATGACCAAAACCATGTGCCCGCTAGAACACTAGGGGTGGGGGTATGGGTTATTACGTAATTTCCTTTTTTACCGGCTCATCATTCTACCCTACTTTCGTAAGATTTATCTTCAATTTAAAATAAATTCAACATGACAAAATTCGATTAATTACTTTATTTATTTATAGTTAAAAATATATCTGACTTACATTATATCGAAATAATTCCAAATAACTTCATAAAATTTCATAAGAATCATAAAAACCTTGAAATTTAATTATAATTTATAATAAAATTGTTGATAAAAAGTAATATTTAAGAGCTTGAATAATGATCTCATATTTATATAGATCAAAATTCAAGTCTTAAAATTTACTTTAAATAAAAAAAAATTACTTGAAAGCCATTTCTAAAATGACTAAAATAGTTAATCATAAATTAACTATTTCATCAGAAATACATTCCATCTGAAACTTAATACATCACAAATATTAGGGCATCTATAATATGGGTTGTACACATCAACCTTTAATATAGATGCGTTTATTCAGTGCAAACGGGTGTATTTGCTGTAAGTATTCTGTCATTCTTCCGCGTGTGTATGCCTGCAATCAAATAACATTTTCTTTCTAGCCATTCAGAACCCACCACAATTTTTCATCTGACCTTCTCTCCTGCATGCTAATTATATTGAAAATGGATTAAGGTCAGTTGTAAAAAATGGTCGCAACCTTACACAGTGTTTAGTTTGCTGCAAGGTAAGGGGTTGATAAAATTTTTTGTGTCTATAGAAGTATACAACAATAGCATTTTCAATAAAATTATGACTAACCAGATAACTCATTATCTTTGTTCTCTTTAAGTATGACTCGTTAGATTTGTCCTTCAAAAACATAACTCATCCGATTGCTCGTGTTCTTTTTAAATGGACAGTCACATTTGTTGAAAAATTTTAAATGGTGGCGGTAAAAGGCCTGATGCACTACTCATCAGAGGGCTCAGGGCCGTGGAAAGCCTGACCGGGCCACGGTAGAATGATTAACGCGGGCTTTTTATCGATTATTATAATATTTTTTATCTAAATTGTTGTGTTTTGTTTGTATGCAAGTATACTTTTGGTTGAACGGACAGTTGGTTTTTTTATATGGAATATATTTGAAAATATTGAACATGAAATGAAAGTTTGCAGCCCTTGATATGCGTTTCTTGGTTCAGGAATTGATCACTCGATCCCATAGCTCAATGGTCATAGGCAGCAGAATAGATCCAGTGCCCATGACAATTGAGCATTAGTATACTTGCATACAAACAAAACAGGAAACAAATTATCGGAAGTAGATTCAAACAGAAATTTAATTGCTATCTTTAAACTTTTTCAGACTCTTTTGCAACTGCCTCTAAAAAAAGCTTTGAACAACGTTGAATGACTCGCAATGTTCCAATGTCAAAGTATCTTATATCAGTGACTTCATTTTGATTTGCATCGATTTCCGTTTCATAATCATCATTTTTGCTTGAATCGCTGTTAGTTAAATTGTCATTTTCAGGATGTTTTTGCTGTTTTGTTGGTGGTTCTTCTGAATCAACTAAATTAGGATCTTTGGTAATTGTAAATCCCAGAGAGTCTAATGTTTGTCTTCCTAAATTGGATTTTCCTTCTTTTCCCTGGCAAGTTTTTGTTTTTGGGCTCCAGATTTATGGTGATAACTCATTTTTAGCTTTCGTTATCAACAATAAATAATTAAATTATTTTATGCAAATAGTTTGCCAAATAGTAAAATTAGAGATACTTACAAAATCTAAATTTCGATTGATTTAAACTGATTTATGATTTTAAAAACAAAACTTATTTTACTTTTTTCTCTGAAATATAGCTGTAATAGATTTACTTAGATTCAAAAGAAAGTAACTATAATTTTAAAATAGAACTCTAGCCGACTCCATATATAGATATAACATCATAAAATTTGGTGTTGTCGAAATAAAATCAGATTTAGTAGGGACAAAAAAATCTTCTTCTGAAACCGTAGAGGACAGCACCAAAACAATCACATCGCCATCTGCGGTTTTAGTAACGGATTTTTGTCCCTACTAAATCTGATTTTGGTTTTCGACAACACTTTTGCATATGAGAACAACAAATATGTTCTATCTAGTTACTTATAATCTCTGGCCGACACCGACAATTTATCATTTTACGTACACACAGGAAAAAAATCAGTGGTGAAATCCATTTATTCAAAGGTTTTCTGAAAATCTTTACAAAAATTTTAAATCAATGAATTTTTCATTAATTTGAAAGTTTTCATATTTGATTTGATGTTTAAAAGAGAGTAAATACATCATTTCACAGTTGATTTGAATGTGAAAAAATTAAAAATCGTCATTTAACGATAAATCAAAGGTGAAATCCATTGAATTCATCGAAAAATCTTTAAGATCAGAATCAACGGAAAAAACGTTGATTTACCATCCGAAAAGAAGTAAATCAACAGTTGAAATTTGTGTGTGTGTAGTTTTCAAGTTTTTCAGTTACGATTAAAAATTTTAGTGCACCTCTCTGGGCCCCCTTTCAAAACCGGGCCCCAAGAAAAATACCCGTCTCCCCCCCTCTCTTTGGTCCTGAGAGGGCTAAATCATCTACCTAGTCGCATATAATATAAAATTACCACGTCTCCTTACATTTGGTTTCTAAAATTGCAATAAAATTTAAATATAAAAATGAAAAGATGAGAAAGTAAAAATTGTTAATTTTTCATTAGGCGTAAAGCATTCACAAAGCAGCTATGGAATATCCACCACTGAGCTTCCAATTTATGACTAAAGAAAAAACGCATATTCTTATCTCATCATCGAAAATACTTCAAATCTTGTATTAAGTTGATTAAAATAATCATAAAATACTTTCTGATTGATAAAGCTTCTTTTATTTCAATTCTAATTTTTTATATTTTTCATTTCAGATTTGCAATTCCATTTTCCTGATGAAATAAACCAATTTCCGAAGCCATTGAGAAAGAAACTGGTTAATATGCAAATCAAATTATGGCGGCCAAATGATTTTCTAAATGTTTAATTTGATTGATAATTGAAAAAAAAAAAACTGCCAATTTAGGCAAAGTTACAATGCAAAATTTCTATTCTGATAATAAATTTAAGTTTGAGTAATTTTATTGAAAATATTGTAAATCTTACATTTTTATAAACATTTTTTCTATTTGTTTGTTTTAAACAGATATCTAATAATACTGGCCACCTAAAATTTGATGAAAATATTTTGCGCGCAATCTTATGCATGTTTCTAGCGTAATATTTTAGGAAATATTCGAGAATGTACTTTTTTTAACCAATGGTCTTTTATGGTTTTCTTTTCCCACGAGTTCCAACACTGAACTAACCACAGGGCCGTCAAGAGCCAGGCCGGGCCCCCGATGCAATTCGTCAGTACGGGCCCTCTTTGCTGATATATTTTTTAAAAAACATTTGTTTGAGTTATCCTATTTATTACTTATGAAATTCCATGATACATATAAAATTAAATTATCACAAACTTAGATTTTTAAAATTATTTAATTATATAAAAATGCTTTTCTTGACTTTTTACTTGCAAATTTATTAATAACATGTGAAAAGTTTATCTGTCTTGCTATTTTTGATTCTTTATTAAGAAGAGCCAAGTCGTTTAATTTGGGTTAAAGTATTGTAGATCTTTTGTAGTTTTTAATATTTGCAAGACTACAGAACGAACGCTCTCCTTGAGCAACAGTGACTGGAATAGTAAATATCTGAAATTGAAATTTTAAAGCCAAATATGATTATATCGCGGGCCCCGATGATTTGCATCGCCTGCATTGCCCTCTTATCAATAATGACTAACCAGTGAATAAATGAAATTTGAATTTGAATTTAGATTAAATATCCCTTAAGTGCATAATATGATTGTGCGCCCTGTTTATTATAGATTGTCATAAAATGTCAACTTGTCCTCTTGTTGCAACTTTAAGAATGAAAGAAATTTCTTTTCTATATATATGGCAAGTATATAGGAAGCAATGTACAATCAAAGAACATATGCGAAAGATGTATGCTCCTTATTTTGATAAATAAAAAGTAGATGTGGCTACTTGGGCATCACAATATTGTTGCACTAGTGGTTTTTTCATGACTAAGTAATTGATTAAATACTGGCTACCTGGTATTATTTGGTATTCCTATGATCATTTTCAATAGTATCCAAATTTTCGATCCGCTTCTTGTCTAATACCACATTCAGATTCAAAAAAACTATTATTCTGTGAAATTGGCGGGTTTTTTCGATTCTTGGAACAGGAACATAATTCTTCTATAGCGTCTTTTTAATGATGCCTTAATGTCAACGATGCATTGTCATTTATTGGCAATCGGTTACATTCAGTGCCTGTTGAATATTCACTGAATTAGAGGAAAGTCTACAAAAATTTGAAAGATATTCTTAATGCCAGTGGCGGATTAAGCGGTTGGCGGACTGAGCGACCCACCGAGGCCCATTTACAATTATTTCCTTCACAAAATAATATAAAAAAATAAAATAAGACAAATATATTACAAACACAGTTTACATTATGTAATTTTTGTTTTTGTTTTGTTTACATAAAAGACTTATTTTACCAAAATAGTTAGTAATCAAATTTTATCTTTATACACAATAAATCATTAAAGCATTTCATTTTATTTACACTTTAAAAATCAAAATATTTTTTATTGTAGAAATATAAAGTCGTATAAATCGGGGGCTGAGAAAAGAAAAGAAAAAAAACGTAGAGAAGAAATCAATAATCAACAAATAGATTCTTTGTTGAAATTTATCTCTCTAACTCCAAATCAAGACACGTCACAATCTAGTGCATCTATAATTAAAGAAAATGTTCCATTGTTGGAACATTAAGAGTTTGAAAAATAGATACTGTGTCGAAACAAAACTTGGAGACAATCAATCAACAAACACAGAAGAGTTAAAAATTGAATATGAAGGAAAGAATGAAATTTTAAAGGCATTTGATGCGAAAGCAGGTCGGTTAGATTTTATGGCCAAAGGTTTTAACAGACGAAATGATAGAATTTACAATACGTAATAAACCAAACAAAGTTGATAAATTGGAAAATTTGAAACATCTTTATACTGATGTCACTCAAACATATTACAGAGGTTTACATGAGGGTTATTTTTAACGACAAATTGCTGAGACAAAAAAAGAAATCAGAAATTGGCTTGATTTTCCGAGACATCTAAGTGCGTTTACTGTGTTACCCCTGTAAAATGTTTCCTAATTCGACTTCTAAATTAATCGAAGGTTATCAGAATTGTTGACATCTTAAAGAAGCTTTATCTGGACACGAAGTTTCAAAGGAACATATAACTTCCATGTGCAAATTATATAGACGTTCTTCAGCATTACATCGAATAGATGCAAAATTAGTGCAGCAGACACTCAAAGAAGAGAATTATTGGAGGGATGTTTTACGAAGGATAGTATCGACAATAAAATTAATTGCGAGTCTCGGTATAGGATTTAGAGGACATGACGAGAGCCAATCTTCTGGTAGGAAAGGCAATTATTTAACATGGTTGGAATATCTAAATGAATATGACGAATTTTTAAAATTACGTTTGGAAACATATGGAAATCGTGGACGAGGAAATGTCAACTATTTATTTCATCAAATATGTGATGAGTTTATACAACTAATTAGCGACTCTGTTTTGTTTCAAATAATTGAAAAAGTAAAAGCTGCAAATTTTTACAGCATTATTGTAGACTCGACGCTAGATATTTCCCATGTCGATCAATTGACTTTTATTTTTAGATATGTGCTGCCAGCTGGTGATATAAAAGAAAGATTCATAGGGTTTTTGCCTATTGAAAAGCATGATGCTGCATATTTAGAAGAACAGCTATTTTCAAAGTTAAAAAATATGCAGATTGATATTAAACTTTGTAGAGGACAGTCATACGATAATGCTGCAAATATGTCTGGGAAGTACACAAGATTGGAAGGTCGCATTAAAAACATAGCCATACAGCCGCCTATATTCCTTGTTCCACACATTCTTTAAACCTTGCTGGTAACCTTGCAGCTGAAAGATGTGGTAATGCAACTCGATATTTTTTATTCGTTCAAGATTTATTCACTTTCTTCAATGCTTCGACTCATCGATGGAATGTTTAATTGAAAAAACTTCAAGATTGCCCTACAAAATTGACCGTAAAAATGTGTGATACAAGATGGTCTGCAAGAGCAGACGCTGTTCTAGCTTTAAAATGTTGATACCATAAAATTAAGGAAGAATTGATTGGTATAAGTGATTCAACAAATGAAAAAAACTCACTGTAATTGAAGCGCAGTTTTCAATTAAAAATATGAATAAATTTGAAACTGTTTTGATCACGATTATTTGGAACAAGATCATGCAAAGAATAAACGCTACCATTAAATATTTGCAATCAGAATAGTGCACCGTCCTTAAAGGTGTATCTTTATTGAATTCACTTGAAGGTTTTATAAGACAGTTTAGAAATGAATTTGAAACTTTTGAGAAAGAGGCCGGAAACTATACAAGTATTAAATTTGATGAAAGAAGCGATACCGATCAAGTATTTTCTGGAAAAGAAGATTTCATGTGCAATACGTGTTATATAATTTGAGATCAATTGATACCCGAATTTAGTCGCAGGAAAATACCATATGAAGACAAAATTTTAAAATATTCTTTAATCTTTCTGTGCCAGACAATGATAAAAAAGAATGTATTAATAACCTTAAAGAAATGTAGGAGAAGGATATTAATATATGTCAATTCGAAAGTGAAGTGGAACAATTGCTGTTTTTTATAAAATTCGCACACCAACCTGTATTATAGAAGTTTTTTCTGTGTATGAGGAAGATGGAAGATTCTAAAAGTTTTAATTAGAAATTTTCTTAATTTTTTAAAATATTTTTATCGAAATATATTTTAGAAAAATTGAAATTTAACATTTTTAAAAATATTTTAAAAGAAAAATTGAAATTTGTTTAAATAAGAAACAAAAGAAAACGATAAGTTTTGAATGTATAATTTATTAAATAAAATTTATGGAATTATTTAGTGATTTGCAAACAGATATTAATGTTCTAACGAATGAGAATCCTAATACACCTATCCCCCGATTTACACGGTAGATACGTTCCTGAGAAAAACGTGTAAATCGAAAATTAAAAATTTTCAAGTCAAAACCGTGTAAATCGAAAAGCTTGCAGAAAATGCATAATTTTTTGCTATTTAACAGTTGTGATTTTTTTCAATATTTTTAGGTGTACACAGAAATAAAAATAAAATGCATTGACAGGTTAAAATATGTAATATATTACGGAAACACTGTTTTTTTATTTAATTACAATACATTAAACAGAAGAACAAAAAATAAAACCAGTGGTGTTTTATTATCCTTCATCACTATCAGAAATTACTCTCATTCTTTTTTTCGGAATCGAAGGTTGGAATTCATTTTCATCACTCGAAGTTATTTGTGTCGATTCGATGTTTGAAGCAGAAATATTTACATTCTGAGAGGTGGTAATAAAATCGGTTATTAACAATTGCTTCGAATTTTTTGTAAGATCTTTGTAAACTTCTTCATATTGAGCCAAGCAGCGATTTATGTCACGTTGGAATCGTAAAGCTCTTTCTACGTTTGTGTCATTTTGTATAAAATGATTACCCAGCTTTCTTCCCAATGCGAGTCCTTCGCGGATGACTTTAGCAGTGAATGTTACTGGAACTAATTCTTCTTCATCAGATTTCTCAGACTCACTTTCGCAAACTAAGTTAACTAAATCATCTTTCACTTAGTTCTTTATCAGTAAAATCATCAAAACCTTCTCCGCCCAATGAATGCGCCATCTGTACTATCTGCGAATATTCATCATTTAACGTTGAAATGGAATGTTCACTTTTGACTACATTTGGCCACAATTTTTTCCAACAGCTATTGAGCGTTGTTTGCTTAATCGCAGTGTATGATAAGGCGATATGCTTCACACAGTCTAATATTGTAAAATTTTTCCAAGCACTAATAACTGTTAAAGATTCATTTTTCTCCATTTGTTCCAAAATATATGTAAAGGCTTGTTTTATGTACAAAGCTTTAAAAGTAGAAATTATGCCTTGGTCCAATGGTTGTAATAATGAAGTTGTATTTTTTGGTAAAAATTTTACTTCAACGTTCTCATATCCTAGATCTTGTGGTTGACCCGGCGCATTGTCAATTAACAAAAGCACTTTAAAAGGCAATCCCTTTGAACCTAAATATTTTTTGGCATCTGGGATAAAACATTCATGAAACCATTCAGTAAACATTGCAGCGGTAACCCACGCTTTCTTATTAGCCCTCCAATAAACGGGAAGATTTTTGATGTTTACTCCTTTTAAGGCACGGGGCATTTTTGATTTGTTAATCACTAATGGTTTCATAATATAATCTCCTGAAGCATTGCTACAGAAAAGAATTGTTATGCGATCTTTTGCTGCTTTATGACCACTAGCCGATTTATAAAATTTTGAGACATAAGTCCTTTCAGGCATTTTTTTCCAGAATAACCCTGACTCATCAGCATTGAAAACCTGATCAGGGGTGTATGAATTGTCGTTAATAATTTCTCCAAAATTTGCTGGATATTCTTGGGCTGCATCTACGTCGCCAGAAGCCAGTTCACCTTTTAATTTTAAACTGTGTAAAGAATGTCTTATTTTAAATCTTTCAAACCAGCCATGACATTGCCAAAAAATTTGGCTTCTTTTCAGTTGAAGAAGAAGATGGTAATTGCTCTACAATTTTTTTGTAAATTCGTACTGCTTTATTTGTTATAGCGGCCGTATCAATGGGTACTCTTTTTTGTGTTTGATCTTCTATCCAAAGCATTAACGCTTTCTCCATTTTTTTCCATTGCGATATTTCTGGTGTATGATGTTGTGCCCATATTCGTGGTATTGCCAGCTGCAACACTCTTTCTAATTGTGTTTTCATTTGTTCTAATAGTTCTTATTGTAGTTTCGTTTATGCTATATGATTTTGCAACATCTACTACTCTATCTCCCTTTCGTAAGCGATCCAAAATTTCGATTTTAGTTTCTAAAGAAATAACTTTTCTTTTAACTTCTTTCGACATTATAAGCCTATAATTTTTTTTAATTTATGTTAATTTATAATATGTAATCTAAATTATGCACTCACTTTAAACTTTAAAATTTTAATTTTATGCGAAGAAATACAGACACAGTGTGCATGTGCAGCAAGTCAGAACATAAGCTCGGGATTCCCTGTGAGATGTGTACACAGCGCACGTGTTCAAACACAGTAGCATTTAGTAGAGTGCGATAAAAACAAAAAAAAATTATTTGGAAAACCGTGTAAAAGCGAAAACGTGTAAAACAAGTACCGTGTAAATCGGGGGATAGGTGTACTGTGCAAGCGGGCGTAATTATTCAACTTCAGTGACGATTTCATTAGGCATGTTTGAATTTGAAATTGATCTTTTATCTTTGCACTTTGTTATTTTAAATTAGAAAAAAAGGAAAAAAGAGCTATTTAAACAATACGATTTTAATATAAAAATAATTATAATAATTATAATTAAATTTGAATAAGTTTTATAATACATTTTAACAAATATAATAACAATTAACTACTATATAATTTAGAGGACATCTGGACATGTTGTAATTCCATTTTTGAATAAATTGTTTTAATTTATAATATATTTTCTGACTCCAAAAATCATTTAATAAAATATTTTATTGTATGATAATAAAACTAAGAAAATCTGGCAATAAATTATTTCAATAGCGTATGAAAATAAGTAATAACAAAATGAAAATATTTTCTTTAGCTAAATATTTTGTATTAAATAGATAAAAATCCGCTTTTATAGCAATACATACAGGCGATTTTTATGACATTAATCAGTAGTATTATATGGGCACAATGGGAATCCGGGTTCCCTGTATGCTTTCTGTTATGAATTTCAATATTTTTGGTTTTTGAAATTGTCAATAACAGTAAATAAATAAATTCAATTAAATAAATCAAATAGTTTTCGGTTAACTAACTTGTAAAGTGTTTTCGGATATTCGCATAATATTTAATGGCTGGCTATGTTCGAGTTTATATGGCTCTCTTCATCATTGTGTAAGAAACTTGATACCAGTTTGGATCGAACTAAGTAATCTTGCAATTAGTCCAGAAGATATAGCAACTCCAGAATCAGTCTACATTGAAAATATCAGTTGTACTACTCTTATCAAACATATAAATACATTTGATATATTGCAAATTATGCTTATGGGTTAATCGGTGAGCTTGTATTGTCTGAAAAGGTCTTCAATTAAAACATCAGGTGGGTTAAGATCCTAGGCAATTGTTGGGAAATATCAGAATTAACTCAACAGAACCTTAATTAGTTTAAAAAAATTATTTAAAGTTCATTCAAATTCAATTAATCTCAAATTTTGTTTTAATCTATTCATTTGCGGTAGCATTGGGAATTCTTTGTAATTGGGAATTTTAGTTCGATTCTGAATCGTTCTATTGTGCGTGGTGACATCAGGAACTTTATTTTAACGGCCATATTCCAATGTTCAATAAAAATATCAAAATTCAGAAATTTGAGAAATTTTTCCTTGAAAAGTCTAAACTAAAAGTAAATTTCATCAATACCCATATTAAATAGCCTCATCTGAACCGTTGATTATTATTCCGATCAGAAATTGATTGACATTCTGACAGTATTGATTATTGCATATCCGAATATATAATAATTTTTTGTTGTTCGATGACAATAGATCAATAAAATCAGAAGTAAAATTCTTCAACAATAAGAACATGGATAAAATAATTAATAATAAATGAAAAAATATATAAGTATAATTTTATTATGGGCTCTTTCCTTTTTATCGTGTCAAAAACAAAAGTTATCATTATTATTATCTGGAACATTCAGTAATTTGCAACCTATTTATTCCTAGTGACGTACTTCTAGAGCAGGCCTGTCAAACACGCGGTCCGCCGAAAATGGCTCGGTAAAAAATAATTCGTGGCTGTGGAACTCGGATTTTTTTTTAAATTTTAAACATTAATTTGTTAATTTAATTAAATTTAAAACAACATGAATTTGGCATTTTTAATAAATTATTAATACTTTTATTTTTATACAATTTATCATTCGAATAATTTAAAATATGGCAATATTAATCGCGTTATTACCGTGCAGCGGTTTTATTTATGGCAACGCAATTCACAGGGCCTTAACAAGGCATTATTGCATCCTGTGCGGTTCATATATCTGGCGCCCCCCAGCATGCGAATTCAAAACTTAAAAAATTAAAAATGATTAAAATGTGAATTATTAATTAAAAAATGAAAGATTTAAACATTTTCTTTTCAATGATTTGTTGTTTTTTTCCAAAGGCAGACGAGAACAATATGGTCACTTAGATTTGCATAATAATGTCAGGGTGTCGATTTTACAAAATACACACCTAATGCACGTTTAAAGACCAGTCCAACCAGTAATGGTAAAGATAAGATAGATTAGCTAGAGTCGTTTTTCATGCATGACATATGATAATTTTTTTAATTATTCATATTTTTTGGTAACACTAAAAATATTTTACATCCCAATTTTGCACCCATTTCAGAATGGCGCCCTGTGTGACTGCACCGCTCGCACCACCCTTGTTACGGGCCTGACAATGCAGTCTGCACGTGTCTTGCTTCATGTCACTGTCTACTCCTGTCAGTCATTGATCGTTAATCGTCACCATCATCTGTGAAAACGCCAAGCGTTGCCACTACGCAGTGCCTCTCGGCTCAGTCTATTTTTAACATCGTGTTTTCTTGTCATTTTATTGAAAGATATATCATACACCTAATTCCGAAAGTTAAAAGTCTCTATAATGCACGTTGGTGTGTTCATCATTGGATGACTCACCATTTATGAGAATTATTTTCATTTCTATTTTATTTATTCAACTTTATTAATGGTGTAAATTGAGTTTGACATGCCTGTACTATAGTATAATTTTATCTATTTTTTTTAGATTATAGAAACTTTTATATTTCGGATTTAAGTGTACTAAGAAATAGTATGTTTGAGCCCAGCACAAGTATGAAAAAGAAAAGAACAGTTGAAGATGAACATCGTAACTTTCAAAAGAAATGGGAATCAAAATATTTTTTTATCTCGTGCAAGGATAAAATATTATGTCTTATATGTCGGAGCAGTATTGCTGTTTGTAAGGAGTTCAATCCTAAAAGACACTATGAAACAAAACATAAAGACTATGAGCAATATGTTAGGAAATTTCGCGAACTAAAGTTGTCAGAATTGAAGTCAATTCTTCAAAAGCAGCAGAATGTGTTTAGTAAACCACTTGAAGACAACACTGCAGCTGTAAAGACTAGTTATATATTATCGCATTTAATTGTACGTAAATCAAACCATTTACCGAAGGAGAGTTTATAAGCAAATGTTTAATTAAAGCAGTGGAAGTGTTGTGCCCAGAACAATTAAAAAAATTTAAAAGTGTAAGCTTAAGCCGAAATACTGTAGCAAGCAGAATCGATGAAATTGCAGAGAATTTGCGAGATCAGTTAAGGTGAACCATATCAACATTTGAAGCCTTTTCTATTGCAATTGATGAAAGTACAGACATTCGAAACATTACTCATCTGGCAATTTTTATTCGCGGATGTGACGTCAACCTTAAAGTGAATGAAGAGTTTTTGGAAATTTTTCCTATGCACGATACAACTACTGGAGCTGATATTTTTCATGCACTAATGAAAGTTCTTAATAAATATAATTTACCGTTAGAAAAGTTGGTTAGTTTTGCAACTAATGGTGCACCGGCTATGACGGGTAATTCTAAGGGAGTCGTTGCAAAACTTAAAGAAATATGTAAAGAACGTGGTAACAATTATTTTGAACATTTTCATTGCATTATTCACCAACAATCATTGTGTTCAAAAGTTTTAAATATCGAACATGTGCTAAAAGAAGTCGCAAAAATTGTCAATTTTATTCGAGCATATGGCCTTTAATGGCCTTAAATTAGCTATATCATCGCCAATTTACGTCATTTCTGGAAGATATAAAAAGTGAATATACAGATCTACCATATTATACGGAAGTTCGATGGCTTTTGAGTCAGAAGGTTTTAAAACGATTTTTCTACTTGCTAGATGAAATCATTATTTTCTTGGAAACGAAAAAATATGAATGTGCTGAGTTAAAAGATGAACAGTGGGTAAAAGATTTAGCTTTCTCTGTTGACATTACACGTTTACTTAGTCAAATTAATCTTCAACTTCAAGGCAAAAATCAAATTGTTACAAACTATTTGATAAAATTAACATTTTCAAACAAAAATTATCACTCTGTCCAAAACATATAAAAAAAGAAAATATTGTTCATTTTTTAAGTTGCCAATATCTGCTGCAAAAATTGCCCACTTTGAAATTTACAGAATATGCTCATCAAATTAATTTGTTGGAATTGGAGTTCGTTAAAAGATTTTCGGATTTCAAAAACTGCGAATTACAGTTTCAACTTTCTACTTCGCCTCTGTCTATTGAAGTTGAAATTATAGACGAAAATTTACAAATGGAAGTAATTGAAATCCAAGGTAACTCTTTACTAAAGCAAAAATATATGGAAGTTGGAATTCCAGAGTTCTATATCTATTTACCTGCGGGTCGGTTTCCCAAAATGTCTTCTCTTCCGATGCGTATACTGTCGATGTTCGGAAGTACATATTTATGCGAGAAATTACTTTCTACAATGGAAAACAATAAAACTCCGGAAAGATCAAGTGTAACTGATCAACATTTATCGTCAATTTTAAAGATTACATCGGGTCAAAATATTGAACCAAATTATAATGATTTGATTAGTGAAAAACGGTGTCAATTATCTTCAAAAAATAATATGTGTTTCGAGTGAAAACAAGAAAGAGAAATAATTTCAATTAACTCAAACAATACAAATTGACCATCATTTGACATAGCAGCCTCATCTTCAAGGTCATCCCAAATAATTATGGATTTATCCCTTGAAGCAGAGATATGACTCTTTGAATAGATATTGTTTGCAATCTTTGATTTTGAAGCAGTCATGATCATACGACTATTGATTTTCATTGTGATATTAGGCACTGGAATGTTCATTGAATACGTTTTCATTTCATCTGTGAAGTCATCGTAATATTCATCAGATGATTTAATAACATTTTCCAGCGATTCTTTAATAATTGAATATTTGCATAACGGCTCTGATTCTTTAAGATTCTCGAAATCTTGGATGATACTAGAAAATGTACAAGAGTTTTTCATTTTGAAATTATCAGATTTGGGGAGATTAAATGAACGAAACTTGTTATTGAGCATATTTTGAATTTCTACTTTATACTTGTAAGAATTTACATCATGATCATGTGTCAATTCATTTCCTTCAATGGAATTATTAAATAAAGATTTTGTCAGATCATCTCTTATTCTTTCCAAAGACTTAATTGAACTTTCGGAATTTTGATTCTTCATTTCAAAAATTCACCAACAAATCAGATAGTAAAATAAATTTCCAATCTCAATTTCCTACCAAAATAATAAATCTACAAAACTAATTAAATCAAAAACCGCAATCAAACAATACCAAACCTATTTCTTGCGTCTGTGTGCGCACACTAACAAGAGAACTTGTCTAACAACCGCGCACACAGACGCGATACAAAAACCACGCCAAAATTGGCGGAAACATTTCCCCCTTCCTTGATCCCTTCCAGCGGATCAACAACCCAATCTACTTTAGGGGCAAACCTCAGTTACCTATAACTCTTTTCATTTGCTCAATCTCCAATAACCCTCACATACCCATCTTTCTATTATATAAGACGCCGCACCACGCACCTTTTTTGAGACATCACTGTGGATTCTCCACCCACCATCGACATACTCGGCCAAGCAACTGTCCCTGTTCATTTTGTTTAGATGAAATATCTCCATTATTCTTCCTTCATTTTTCGCCAATTCAATATTCTACACTTTTCCCTGTTGCATTTCATTTAGTGACCAGTTTTCACTTAATGTTCTCATAAGTATCCTACAAAGTCGTTCTTTGATTGCATCGTGTTTCAATTCCACAATTGACACTTTGTCTTTCATGTACATCTTTAGAGGTGTGCAAACGAGTTCAAATGATCCGTGTTGTTTGAGACTGTTCGATACTTCTTTCAAATTTTCTGTTAAATCCAAAACTTCTTTAGCCTTTTGAACATTATCACGCTCTTCTTTTAGTCGATTAACTTCCCCTTCATCGACCTTAATATCATTAACCGCCGCCTCGGGCGTCAGATCCTCTGATGCTGGTTTGCCTTTTTCCCAATTGCTCAACACTTCCGTTGTTTTCGGTTCCACAATTTTATCTTCGGATAATTTTATGATTTGACCAGCCCGGCAAGCCTCATCTTGCTTTTCCTATGCATTCATTTTTCCTTGAATATTTTGTGTGATTGTAATGAAGTTAACTAATTCATTAGTTCCTCCAGAATTGAATATTTGCCCATCTAAATGACTCTGAGCTCCTTGCTCTTCATTAGATGCCTTACTCTTGTCGAGTTGCGTGTCCTCAATTCCCCGAAATGCCCGTAACTCGTCATTTAACATTTCAGTTACCGCAAAATAACTCTGAACCGTCATCATTGATGTGTTTTCATTTGTCGCCTTCATTTGACTATCCTCCGCTTTGCAATCTGAATCATGCAAAAGGAAATGATGCTTTGTTTTGCAACTTCTACCCTTACAGAAGCTGGACCTCTCGCAGTTCCTGGCGAAGTGGCCTCCAGCTAAACAGTTAAAACATAGTCTTAATTCTTTAACAAGCTCGTTTCGTGATGCTACCTTCAATTTTAAAAGTTCAGGACTTTGGTTCAAGTAATGTTCAGATCCACATTTGACACATTGACCCCTCTTGTGGCTGATCTCTGCTGCTGGTTTCCTCTCCATGAAATTTGTGAACTATATTATGTAATAGTATGTAATACCTCTTTTGTATATTTTATAATAATATGTAATAAAGCTTTGAGTAAAATAATAATATGTAATAAATATGTATTAAAGCTTTATTTACAATAAAAAATATGTAATACATTTTTTTGTATATTTTGTTTAATAATATATAATACCTTTTTTTGTATATTTTTGAATAAATCAGTTATTTGTATTATTTATATCTATTATTTGTATATACGTATTTGAATAAATCTGAAATATTTTTAATTTACTATTTTTAAATATTATTAAAAATTTGCGGCCCTCGCCATATTTAGTTAGCTCATGTGGCCGGTGGTGCAAATTGAGTTTGACAGGCCTGTTCTAGAGCGAAATATTACTTTTATAGAAAAAGAATCAGAACTGCGCTGATTTACATTCCAAATCACTCAGAAACAAGATTTCAGTGCTGTTTGCTTTAGGGAAATGGTATTTTCTGTAGCACATGCTTGTTGAGGATACCTAAATGATAAATAACATAATAAATAAATAAATTATCTGGGTCAAGATCGTCATGACAAACGGGACGATCTATGGGAACTCAGAAAAGAAAACGGAACTAAAAAGAAATAAAAAATGATAAAGATAAATTAAATGAAAAAAAAAACAAACAAGAAATTAAAAAAAATGGCATTGTTAATTAAGAAGTCCAAATAAAGATGGAATTTCAAATTCCAGAAAAACAAAATATGGGGAAAAATCCGTATCTTCACAGCTTGTCAAAGATAGCGGAATAGTCGGGAAAAGGCGGCTTAACAAAAAAGGAAAAGGGGAAAATATCTCGATATATATCAGAGATAAGGCTGACGTAGCGGGGAACACAGAGGAAAATAAAAATGTAAAGACAAAATCTGTCTCCGGTGCCACAAATAGAGCAAACTATATAAAGGGAAATTGGTGGACACAAATTCAGACAAATTTGGGAGACAAAATTAGACAATGTCGAACGAAACGTTATTGGAGAAACGATTTGTGAAAAATAATTGTAAAGAAAATAATTGTGAAGAATAATTATTGGAGAACATTTGAAGAAAAGAATTAGTTGAAAAATTAAACGAAAAGAAGTTTCTTGAGTATTTCAATAAATTTATGAAGAAAGTCAAAGAAAACAACCAGCTCAAAGTCCCAGTTGATAAACTAATCAGTAATTTGTGATCTTTTAATCCGGTGTTATACGCAAGTGCTATTCCTCGCTGAGTGTTGTAATAAGCATTGTATAGTCACCAAGCAAAGTGTTGAATCGATTGTCAATATAAAGTGAAAGATTATTTTTTTGTTATTTGTGGATCATTCAAAGACACGCTTGGAGTCAGAGTAAAACATTTAATTTTATCACCAACCCAATAACCCAACACTCATAAATTTAGCAACCTTCGGTATTAGCGGTTTAAACGAATTTTTACTTTTGACTGTAATTAATTCATTTGTATTTTTATACTTGTACATCTTAAAAACTTCCTTGCGATTTGAAATTATTGGCAATACATTTATATTTTTAATTACCATCTGTTTCCAGTTTCCTCGCCTAAATATATTAATTTTACAGCCTGTAATTTAATTATTTAATTTTTAATTAATTGTTTCACTTAAATTTAGTTTTTAATTCTGCAGAATTTTAATTAATTTTGTCCCTGAATTTTGTGCATTCGGTATTTGCACTTATTTACCCAACCCCCAACATGTTGATTTAAATAATCAATTTTTTTATTGACAACTATCACCATTTTAATTAATATTTATTTTCAATTAATTACCCTTTTTCATTGACTAGCTTTACACGAAGAAATGAAATTCTCACTGCAACTTGCTTATTAATTTCTAAAGATAAAACTGGTATATGTTATTATTCCATCAAAATATTCTACATAATAATGTTTTGAACGCTTGACGAAAGTTTTTTGACCAAATAACATAAATGATCGGATTTAGTGCACTGTTGACATAGCCCAGCCAAAAGAAAACACTAAAAATCAGAGAGGCTTCATCAAGTTCCACAAATGCGCTCGTTAAATACCAGGTGAAAAAAGGCAACCAACAAACTATAAATGCTCCACAAATGACTCCAAGCATCCTTGCAGCTTTAGTCTCGTTAGATATTTTGTTGAAAAGTCTTTTGGTTTTATAACTAAGGGCTAAAGTAGATGAAATTTTAATATCATTTTTCCATTTGGATGATTTTTTCCTCACTTTAAGGAGAGGTTGATTTTCAGTTGTTGATATCTTTGCTGGGGTGCTGCACTCATCTGTTGTGACTTTATCAATCGGGCCAGAAATTTTTCTTTTTAACATTTTGTCTTTGCCGTTATTGTGATTATCAGGAAAACGATTGGCTGAAGTTTTAGGTTTCTGATTTAATACGATACCTTTATGGATGCGCATGCAATTCTCGATTGATGATTGGTCGATTTTGATTGTGCCTTTATGGATATTGCGAAAATTTTCATTGACTTTTGTGAATATTCGAGTGTAGAAAAAAACAAGAATCACTAATGGAATATAAAACGATCCGAGAGCAGAATAGATTTTGTAATATCTATTGGAATTTTTTATCGAACACATTGAACTGTTAACTCGAATATGTTTCTTGTTGGTTTTCACTGGAAATGAGGAATTTTCGTAGGAAGTGAATGTGGAATCACTGAAAATCAACTGAATTGTCGGAAAGCAAATTATAAAGGAAAATATCCAAACGAATCCTACAAGCAATTTTGCCTTGGAATTATTCATTAGAATCGGATATTTGAAAGGCCAACAAATAGCCAAATACCTATCTAGACCTATAATGACAAGATTAAATATACTAGCTGTCGATAATAGAACGTCTACTGCCAACCACAAATGACAAATTTTATAACCGAAAATCCAAGTTTGTTTCAATAGTTCTGTTGTCGATGAAAATGGAAGCACAAAAGCTCCTAGTAAAAGATCGCTTATTGCTAGACTGATGATAAAATTTGTTGTTACGCTCCGCTTCAATTTCCAAATAGTTGTCACTCCAAAAATGACAAAAATGTTGCCGAAAATAACGAACAAGTTGAACGCAATCAAACCTAACGCAATGAACACGAAGGAAATATTTATTTCCATTCTTTGAATAATTCTTATTTACAAATTCATTTCTTCATTTCTCAACACAAAAAGCAATCATTTTTAGTGGAATTCTTTTAATTTTATTATTTCATTTCCTTAACTGTGATTGGTTGGTTTTTTCAGTGAAAATTAAAAATTATACCCAATTAGTGAGAATATTGGAAAGTTCCCCAACAATATGAATTGAAAATTCAATTTATTATTTTCTTAAGTCAATTTATTCAGGATAAAAAGAAAAATATTTTTTCTTTTAATAAACTTTTTATCAATAGAAATAATATGTAATTTAATATTATTACTATTGGTTTCTTTTGCATAAAATATTTAATAAAAAAATGTTTTATTAATTGAAAAAATATAATTAAATTATATTACTAATTATTAACTATTAATTATTAAAATTGTTGGTTGTTTTTTTAATTCATTGGAAATAATCATGCGAAAAAAGTATTAATTTAAGGACTAAGCTTAAATGTTTCAGTTTTGAAATTATAATTATTTTATATATTATGAAATTGATATTGTTGTATTAAGTTGATCAAAAAGAAACAAGCTGAAATATTACTTTATCGCGTTACTCATCTTGTTAGTCTCTCTCTCCCTCTCTCTCTCTCTCTCTATCATTTGCACTTTATGCACAATTGTGCAATTAAAAATCAATGAAATAGAAAAACTCAATATTAGGATTTATGCTCCATAATGTTCCAGGTGTTCGACGTCACGGCACCACGGTGGCCGAGTACTAAATCCTAGCTCGCTGTGACATCCCAATACGCCAGGAAACCCGAGCCTGCCAGGACACCAACAATGGCAAATGCAATAGTCGAGCGTTAACTAACTTGTTTCATGATTCGGTAATAGACCATTAAACGTGTTTAACAACAAATTGGGTGATGTCACCCTGTTCTCACTTATTTAATAATATAAAAGATTTCCTCGGAGTTATTTTTAAAGGAGAGTAACAGTGTGTATGATAACCTAAGTGATGGGAACTGACAAAGTACAAGACGAAGGGAGCTACGCAAAATCGAACATACCCCTTCTATCGGTAGTCCGTAAACCCAGTGGAATGCTTGATGATTATAGTGTGTGGGAACACGCTCACTTCTCTCGAGTATTCACTCATGAAACATATTATCAATGTTGAGTAAATCAGCTGTATTCTGGTGTACGCTGGAAATAGCACAAAAGGGTAAGATGTGGATTACCTGTAACGTAGCAAATGATCTGACATAAATGTCGATTAAAACAAAAGTTTAAAAATGATGTATATTAAAAAATAATTTTCATAATTGATTCGCGATTTTTTCAACATTTTCTTAGTTTGGCCATCAATTATTACATCAAACACACTTGTAAATCCTTTTTTTTTGTTCGAAGTAGATTCCTGGTTCAAGATCCATGAAAAATCAATAGGCTTTTTTTCAAAGACAATTTCAGCATTTGCAACAAAAGGTTTTAAACTTGATATAGTTTGGTTATTGGTATGATGATAAAATTAAAATTCTTAGTCTGACTCCAAGCGTGTCTTTGATTGACCCACAAATAACAATTAACACTGGAAACTTTATTGATATCACAAATATTTTCACAATGATACAATTGGCTCAACAAGCTCACTATTGATTATACAGTGCTTATTACAACACTATGGTGAAGAATATCACACGCGTATAACCTTGATTTGACAAATCTCTCACAACTGAGGAGTGTAATAATTGGTATTTTAACTGGTTGTTTTCTGATTTGACTTGGATTTACTGCCGAACTTTACTCTGTTATCAACTGAATAAACTCTTGCTATTTCTCTTTATTTCTGCTTTCTCTTATTTATCCTCTGCTTCAATTATATTCAAATTCTCCAAATAAATTAAATATTATACCTCAAATTATTTCTCAAATTTCCTCTAACTTGTTCTTTCAATTTGATCTCTCAATTGTTCCTCCAAACTTTTCTCTAAATTGTTCTCTAACTCGTTCTATTAAATCTCTTAATTGCTCTGGCTGCTTCTACTGTGCTACGTCCTTTTATGCCTTGTCACTTTGTGGCACTTAAGGTTATCTTTAATTTCCCACTTTTTCCTGCAACCGAGTTATCTTTGACAGGTGTGAAGATCTTTTTAAATTTTCCATTTTGCGGCTCCGGCCTGTTTTTTGTTTTGTCCCCTTTATCTCTGACAAACTGTTGAGATAAGAATATTGTTGTTTTTTCTATTGTTCCCGAATTTGAAATTCATTTTCCTATTTGTACTAATTAATTATTACTGACCTTTGTTTTCGATTTTTTATCTGATTTCTTTTTTTTCATTCCTCTTTCTCATTTCTCATTTCTTTTCTGAGTTTCCATATATCGGCCCGTTTGTCATGACGATCTTCCACCAAGTAATTCTATTTATTTATTTATAAATTTGTTATTTAGGTATCCTCAATAATATTAACCCATTTTGATCTTTTGGATCGGTTCTAATTTCATTCAACAGGACAATGATAATTTTCTCTCCATTCATTTTAAAATAATCTTTCACCGTAATTTTCGAGAATATTTAGCAAAGATATTATTGGTCATGTTCATGTTTAACAAGGATAATGTATGAATTCCATTGGAACACCATAGATAAAATTTGAAAACTATTGAATTTGTCAAATGAAACTACTCATAATCATTATATTTGTACAAAAAATAATACTGTAACTGTGCAAGCAGAACATAAGACAGCATGGCCTGCCCAGATACTGGGGTACTGTTAGACATTTAACTCGTCGTAGATAGACCAAGATGACTGAAACCTTTTTTTCACTGAAAAGTATTTTTATTAATTGGTAAAATGTACAATATTTGAAAGAAATCCAAGCTGTTATTAATAATAAAGACATATATATTGCGACGAAACATATATTTGTATTATTTTTCATTGTGAATTAATAAGATGAGAAGATAACTAGAAAGAAAACTACATAAAAATTATTAAATAAAATAAACAAAAATTGAATATATCAAAGATATTTTTAAAAATTATAAGGAAATTTGTAAAAATTCAGCAAACTTTAGACAATTTTTTATGACTTTGATTAAATATTGTCTAAAGTTTATGGAATTTTTACTTCTTTTCTTTGCAAATAAATTTCATTGTAACAACTGATAGCGCCAACCTCATATCTTTTAACTTTTAAACTTCGATTTTATCAGAAAAGTTTTCATTACTTGTGAAATATGAATTGTCGCTAGCTTGTTTCTTCTGTAATGAATAATTGTATCATGTATGTCAGTATCGTCCTCCGACCCAGCTCAGCATTTAGAGCAATCAAATCTTCATTATTAAACTTTTCGTCTTGTGATATTAATAGCTCACCAATATCTTGTGTGGCGTTTTGTAATAATATTAGTAACAATAATAATAATAATAATAATAATAATAATAATAATAATAATAATAATAATAATAATAATAATAATAATAATAATAATAATAATAATAATAATAATAATAATAATAATAATAATAATAATAATAATAATAATAATAATAATAATAATAATAATAATAATAATAATAATAATAATAATAATAATAATGTTGAGGATACCTAAATAACAAATTTATAAGTAAATAAATAGAATTACTTGGGGGAAGATCGTAATGACAAACGGGACGATCTATGTGAACTAGGAGAAGAAAACGAAAATAAAAATAAATGAAAAGTGGTAAAGATAAATCAAATAAAACAAAACAAAACCAGAAATTAAAACTAAGGTCATTGTTAATTAAAAAGTGCCAACGAAGGAGGAATTTCAAATTCCAAAAAACAAAAATATGGAAAGATCCGTATCTTGACAACTTGTCAAAGATAGCGAAATGGCAAGAAAAGTTGGCACAACACGAAAAGGGAAAGACAGGAAATATCTCGACTTCTGTCAGAAATATGGCTGAAATAGTGGGGAATACAGAGAAAAAAGAAAAGGGAAAACAAAATTTTCTCAAGTACCGCAAATGGAGCAAGCTTTAAAAAGGAAGACACGGAAGTTAGAGTTAGTAAGTAGAAAGCTAGAGTTAAAAGAGAGTTAAATTTAGAGAATTAAAAGGAGAATAAAGAGAAAATTAACAAGAGAGATTAAAATCGAATTAAAAGGAGAATTAAAGAGTTCAAAATAGAGTGAAACCAGAGTAACAGAATAGAACTTGTTGATAATGAATAATTGATTGAGAGAGTGACTAGAATCTTTTGTAAAATTGAATATAAAGTGGAAGTGGAGTGAATAAACTTGTGGTCAAAGCAAATAGAACAATCGATCAACGTTCCCTGTAATTGAGTTGGTTGACGGCTAGTGATTATTGTTGTGGTTACAGAAATTATACAAGAATGGCTATTCTTCACTAGTGTCTCAATAAGCACTGTGTAATTAATTGGTTTAGAGTTAATTGGTTGTACTTGCAAAACTTGTACGATATATTGTGAATGTTAATAAAGGTTTGTCTTGTTCGAGATTGTTAATTTGTGAATTAATAAAACACGCTTTGGAATCAGAGTGAAAAATTTAAATTTACAAATATTGTCACCAACCCAATAACCCAACAATAATAATTATTAATATTTTTGACTAAATTTAGATAGGTTGATCATGTAAAAATTTACATTGTTAATTTGACTTCAAAAAATAATTTTAAAAATGATTCAAATGAATTTTCAAATATTTTGTCACAAATTCTTCTGACTCACTTAGTAATGATTTATCGCACAGAGAGGAGTGGTGGGATCACTTACAAAATTTTTGAAAAATTATTCATTGTCAAATGAATTTTAAAAAATTTGATCCAAAAATATCAAAATTTTACTGAAAAGTTCCAAGATTGGACGGTTTGTGCCAGTCGTGACTTTTCATTGACGAGTTATAACCAATTGAGTGTGCGCAAAACATTTTTATTTAAATTTGAAAATTTTTCAGACTTTGCCTACAAACATGGAAAATACTTTCAAAGTTTATATCAGGTCAAAGGAAAGATCACATGAAAAAATAATTTCTAAGAAAAAAGTAATCGAATCTTTTCTTGATTTCAAATCACTAAAATTATTTTCCATATCACTTTTAGTTCTCTCTGGTCACGCGGTGTGATCATTCTGGAAAAAAAAATTCAAACTTCCAAACTTTGCATTCTTGTCCTGTATTCCATGAAGACCATAGACCACTCAAATTGTATCATGACTCACGCTCTGTTGAATGAATATTCTATCTTGGTCAGATGTTACTCCATCCAAGAACTAGTGTGATTCGACCAGTGTCCTTCGAGCCAGTGTCATTCAAGCCAGTGTTCACATCTTACTACTATAGATTGCCTATCAAGTTTTAGCGTAGTCAGATTTATCAGATTTAATAAACAACCCAACCAGTGGCGGAACTTCAAAATTTGGGCCCCCTGCGCAATGTAAAATATTTCCACTTAACTTTTTCGGTTAAAGTTTAATACATAGTTATTCACAGCAGCCGCTATTCAATGATAGTTTTATGTTTGTAGGCAAATATAACTGCGGGAAAAAAGTTTCAGAAAATGATTGTAAATATTATTTTAGTAATAATTTTGGGCCCCCTATAGCTGGTGGGCCCCGCAACGCAGGGTCCTGCGTCCACTAGTTACGCCACTGAACCCAACACAATAATATTTATTCGAAATTACCACAATTACACTTTTATTTATTACACACTTTAATAAAACAATTTCAGTTTACACCACTTTAAGTAACTCTTTTATTCTGTACACTTTTCAATTTCAACTTCAGTTTGGCGCAGGGATAAATGTTCCAACGGGAGATCTCCCTTTCTGGTACGCTAAGACTCAAGTTAATTTGGTTAGCACTAAGTTTTAATATCGCTTTCTATTCCCTTTCAATTTACTGAGTTTCTTTCTTCGATCAACATGGCAATTTTGTTGACTTGACTGTTCGATTTATACCCATCCTATAATTACATTGTTTCCCCATCAAATTAATTTTGTTATTTTTGGGTATCTTTTCTACGGGCTTCCACTTGCCGACTTAATTGGTTTTAAGCTTGTAGCCTTCAGGCCTCCAGGCAATTTATTTATTTTTTAATAATTTAACTTCATGTCGGCTCTCTTTTCGCTCAGGTTTTCCTTGTTCCCAAATTTGATTCTACTTAATCAAATAATAATGTTGGTCACTCGGGTTTTTTATTATCTAATTATTTTTTAATTATTTGTAATTATTTTCTTCTATCTAAGGACCCCATTAATTTTATTTTTATTATATTTGAATTCGTCTCATTGTTCGGTATACACCCATACAAGTTATCCCGGGAAATATTCATTTTTAATTTTTATGATTTTTTAATTAATATTTTTGTACTTTTAATTATTATTGTGTATTTTATGTTTTTACTGATTTTAACTTTGTTTTGTGCCTATTTCATCGAATCCCAACAGCTTCAATAAACCAATCAAATGATTCATTTTTTTGTTCTTGACTACAGATAAAGGATTTATGTCTTTTCTAGTTTCCTCATATTTATTACCAGAATTTATAATTATTTCCGTGCATCTTTTTCAACATAAATTCTCTCAGTAGATGTTATTCCAACATTTAGAATTAAATCAAAAAAACCAGGAACTGGGCATCATCGTGGAGTGGATTTTATGCGTGTTCCAGTTATAGCAAATGCATTACAGATTTTCAGAAATTTATTTTACTGTAAATGAACAACTTACAATTTTTTATTTAATTTTGCTTTAATTAACTTTTTTTTTAAATATTATTTTTATTTATAATTTTTATCGAATTATTTTTTATCTTTGTTATTCAATACGAAAGATTTAATTGTGACTTTTTCGCGTGTAAATGCATTTAGTAATCGTTTCACGTCCTAGTTGTTATTTTTATTTTTTGAGATGGCTGACTTCTCAAATTTGATATCTATGTCAACGTGATGTGTTCAATAAGAAAATGAGACTCATATAGAAGTAAATAAATAAAATAAACCAAACTCTGAATTCTGTAGTGTATATATGCAAATATACTGGTATTTGTTTTAATCAGTCATTACTTAATTAATAAATTTAAGCATTTATTTTAGAATGGAAATAGAAAGCGTGCAATGTCGCAGTATCATTCCTTTTCTCTTTAAGGAAGACAAGAGTAGTGAAGAAGTCAATACAGAGCTGAGTGCTGTTTATGGTAGTGAATTACCGCCAAAAGTAACAATTTACCATTGGTGCAATTACTTTCAGAGTGGTAGGACCTCAGTTTATGATGAAGAAAAGCTTGGAAGGCTTTGTGAAATCAAAGAAAAAATAACGGAAGACCTAGGTAAAATTGTTCAGACGGAGGAAAATTACAACCAAAGCGCTTATAATGCGGCTGAATATCAGTCAAAGCACTATTTTTACATTACTCAGTGAGCACAGCGTAAAAACATAATGTTCTAGTTTCGTACCAAGTTTTTTAACTGCTGAAATGCAAATCGACGTCTGCAGTGCTACGAAAATAACCTTCAATTTTTGGACGATGTGTGAAAGCGTTTTTTTGTATATTATTACCATGAATGAGACCCGGCTTTCAATATGTTCTACATTCTAAAGGGGAATCTGAAGTGTGGGAACTACTTGGAGAGGTCAGTTCTAAGAAGATGAGGTCTACAGACGCTAATGTAGACTATGCTTTGAGATGTCAATGATATTATTGACTAATTTTACAGAAAGTGTTAATCGAATTAACAGCTCCTAAGACTCCAAACTTGTGCAAGAAACAAGGAAGCCCTGAAGAATATGCATGGTGTGTGGTCTCTATATCTTACACGATAACGCTCTCATTCAGACAAGTGCAGCTTCTGACTACAATTGAGAATTCTCCATCCTCCTTACAGTCCGGATTTGGATCCATCAGACTTCTTGTTTAATCTTCTCAAGAAATCCTTGCACGTTCAGCAGTCTGTCAATAAAAAAAGATGGAGTAGCGCATTTTATGGATGAAGTCTTGAATTTCTTCAAAACTGCCTTCCAAAACCGGATTACAAGCTGTATAAAATTATTTCGAGAAATTAACCCTACGAAACATATTTGCGTTCATTTATTTTTATACGATTTTCACTACTTATTATGCGTTGCTTTGTCATTTTAATGCGACCTGCTTGGAATTCTGATTTATGCACACAAATTACGACATTTTAAATAGTTTTTGAAATATTTCAACATAACCCAGTCACCCAAAAATCAATTATTATCAAATGCTACAAAAAATTCACTGCAATGTTGTAGTTTCAAAATCGATATTTAACTAGATGAATCATACGCATTTTCAATTGGCATGAATAAACTAGATGAATTCAGAGATTGATTAGAAATATTTATAATTTATAAAAATTCGTTTTTTAAAATTACGTTTGTATCGCTTCTTAATTAATTTAACGATCTTGACAAGGACCACCAATCCTGCAATTATTTCACATTTAATTTGAATAATTATTGCTGACGAAAATGGTTCATATGAATTCCTGTCTTTATATTAAACCAAATAAATTTATGTTATGATAGTCATTTAACCAGATTTCCATAAATTTATTAGAAAATTCAACAATATCAATCAAAATTGTTAACTATATCATAAAATTATTTTAAAATTCCATTTATTAACCATTACATTCAATTTATCAATCATCCGTGCAATCTCTGGCTAAATGACCAGGATTATTGCATTTATAGCATTTTTTCTCAGGCGGACCATTTGGACACTCTCTAGACATATGGCCATTTTGATGGCAATTGTAACATTTAATTTGTCTGTCATTTCCACCATCTTCATTGCAATCTCTAGACATATGACCCATTTGGTTACATTTATAGCATTTCATTTGTCTATCACCACTCCAACTTTGAGTACAATTTCTAGATATGTGTCCAGCTTCACCACATTTATAACATGTATTTCCACGTGGAGCATCATTTCGATATCCTTGGTCAGAACAATCTTTAGACATATGCCCTGCCTCACCACAATTATAACATGTTACATTACTACGTCCTAGTAATTATAAAGCACTATTTTTCTAATCAAAATTATATTTACCACCCCTTCGGTTACCACCACCTCTACGGTTATCTGGACATTCTTTAGATATATGTCCATTTAACCCACAATTAAAACATGCATTTGTTCTTTGATTTGAACCTGATTTTTTAAATTCAGTACAATCTCTAGCCATATGTCCATCTCTCCCACAATTATAACACTCAAGTTTCCGTTGATTATATGACATTTTTTAAAAATTAAAATATCTTGTTTCTATTGAAAATATAAACAACCATAAATCTGTTAAGTTCCTTGAAAACATAAACAGTAATACAGGATCTTAAAATCATTTTTAAAAATTAATTTTATCACTTGTAAAAATTATGAAAAAATTAATCTGAAATTAAAATAGTCGAATTTACTCTTTTTGCATTTCTTCTGTAATTAATTATTTTGAATTTTTTTTCGTAAAAATGAAATTTCTAATAATGGGTAGAATATGTAATATACTTTAAAAATATATATAAATTAAAAAATCTAAATCTAAAAAAATAATGTTAAAATGAAATTTTATGAAATTGTAATAACTAATTCCCTGGTTTTGATTATATGATTATTTTGAAAAAATATCGTATATTATGAATGTTGAAATCAAGTTGATTGAAATTTGAAATTTTTGGGTAATCCGACTGAATTAATCAGTTTTCATACAAATAAATCAGAATGGAAATCAAGTTTTATCAAGCAATTTCCACCAATGTCTTCACTTAAACCAGTTGATGTTGCACAAAAATGTTAGGGTAGATCTAGTGGACTGAGATGTCTAAAATAGAACACTGTTTTATCTGACTCCAAAGATAAACTTTCTGGCGTCTAGGTTATATAAATACGATAATATGAATTAAAAAGACAACATTTGTTTTCTGTTTAAAATATATATTTGTTTATGCACAAGTTACAAATTGTGAAATACTCAAAAATGTCGCTACTATGAAAATTAGAAATCGGTTATACAAACCGCCCTTAGATAAAGTTATCACACGCTAGGGCGAATTGGTTCACAGTGCTGATCTAATGAGATAGTATCTAGAAGGAGAGTCCTGAAATTTGCGCGATCGTTTAATAAAAGATCGTTCTAACGTTACCTAATTTATCCCCTCTCATATTTTATCTCCAACAGGTAAATCAACCGAAATATTGGTATCTGTGGTCGGGTGTGCTGATTTATAAAGATTTTAATGAAATAGATAAAGTAACCTTAAGGTTAATATCTAGTTAAAAATTTTCTTTAATTCACTAAGCAACAATTTCTCTCAGAACTAACATTATTTATATAAAATTTCCTTCAACAGCTGGTGAGAATTATTCCTTATTCTGTCAGTCACAGCTGGTATTTGTCCCATGTTCGATTGCTTATAATTAAGGTAACCGAAAAAAATGCTCTATAAAATACATTCTAGGGGTTTAAAATATGCACTATAAAAGCCATTATATGCACTAAAAATACGCAGCATCTGATATAAATAGCAAAATCAAATCTTTGTCAAAGTCTTCAATCAAACTTCTAACCGAATCATCAAATAGTCTAGCAATTGTTGTGTGATTAGCCGAATCAAGAAGTGCAGTAAGCTTTTGTTTGAAATCAGCTCATCATTATCCTAAATTTCAATGATAACATTTGACACGTACCTACCAGCAGCATCTGTAGTTTCATCAATAGACAACCACTAAAAACGTTTTTAATGCAACTTTTTATGTTATCCATAGTTGCGTTATATAGATTTTTGATGTAATTTGAATGAAGAGTAGTTTCCAATGGAACTCTGTGATCCGTGTATTTTTCAAGAAAAGAACGAATTTTTTTGTGGTCCATTTTTATAACGGTATATCTGCAGCAATAAATGTACAGCACAAATCTTTTCCGAATTGATCATCAAATGAAGATATGGGAAATTCTCCAATCAACTATTGTGTTGCCTTCTTTGCAATACCTCGTTAGCTGAGTTTATGTGCTTTGCACTTTCTAGATGCTGTTTTAAGGTAAATATTTTCTCTTCAGACACTGGACTTATTGCACACCTTACAGTATAGTATTTTCCCATCGGTTTTGAAGTCTGGATACTGACTTACATAATGATGCAATTTGTTTAAAATTGATTGCTTTTCTTTCGGTATAATTTCTAAATTTTTGCTGGATGCGAGTAAAGAGTTAACAACTTTTCTAGAAATAGGTGCGACTGAATAAACCCATGTTTATTATTATATATTTTTATACATACTATTTTAAAGGGATATTTAACACACTTCCTTTATTGTCAAAACAAGAATTCAAAAATCCTATCGTAAATGATTTAACTAAAACTCGATTAATTTTTGGCTAAAAAGACAATTTATTTTAAGTTATTCCTAAAAATCACAACTGTAAGGTAATATATATTTGTTTATTGAATGATGCCAAATTTAATTGAGTGATAAATTGATAAATAACGTTTCGCTATGGTAATTTAAAAATGATAAAAAATTAATTAATTATGACATAACAATCATCTTTATCGTACGTATTAAATAGGATTGTTTTATTTCACTGTTATCAAAATATAGTTTTTAAGGAATGAATATTGTAGTATAATCGGTGTATATTTTGTTGGTTTTTTTATATAGCAAAAAATGCAAAATATGCAAATGCATATTTTTGGTTACCCTGCTTATAATCAATATCGATTTAAGCAGGCAATATCTTGAATTCTAATTGCTAGGCTGAATGGCCACAGCTGGTTTAAAACTTTTCTTAATTGCTTATAAATTTTTGGGGTTCAACAAGAGAGGTGTGGCTTTAGCTTCATCTTAAGCAGTATCAACAATAATTATTTATTTAATTATATTTAGTACTATTTATTTCTATTGCACAATGATGAATTTCCAGAATAACATTTAATCCGTTTATTTAATCATCCCTCTAAATCAGCTCTAAATGAATTCGTCTTTTCATAAAATAAATTACAATTATATATTTTTTATTAAAATTATTGATTTTCAATTAATTTTAAGCTAATTTTTCATCAGTATTGAGAATTCATTGATTATATTCTGTCAGTGAATTCCAGTGAAAGTTTATTGAATTTCTCGATTAAGCAATCAAAACACGATACAAAATTATCCAATCGGATAAAATATTATGTCAAATATTATTATATGGTGCGCATTTAAGACAGATGAGATCCAATTGTCATCAATATTACTATCATTTCACGTGTTGATTGATTATTAATAAATATCGAGTGCTAATTGTTGGGGTTTAACAAGAGGTACAAAAATGAGGTGAAAAATCAATAAAAACGCCAAATTCACAATAATAATTTGTTGAGGTTTTAAAAGTAAATTATTAAATTATATAGTTCAGATTAAAAGGAAACCCGAAATTGAATGGCGGTCAAGCAGAGAAGCAATGGCAAAGAAAGATATGATAAAAACAGAACTATAAAAGGGTACAGTCAGACATGAAATGGGAAAATGCGCAAACCTGAGGAAGTGAAATAAAGTGAAAAGTTATCGAAATTGAAGCTGGAAAACGGGAGAGGGGTAGATTAGGGGATGGTGAAGAAGACAGTGAGCAAGAAATTGTTAGAAAATGTTTAGAAAGGGTCGTAAAACAGGCTAATAAAAAACACAAAATATTAATTAATTAATTAATTGGTTAATGGGAAACCCGAGCTAATGGGAAGCCCGAGCCAATGGAAACCCGAGCGATGAAGAAAACCCGAGCGCGGCAATTCGGAAGGATAGACAAATGGGGAATTCAGAGAGCAATTATCCAAGCAGCCGGATAAACGAGGGTAAACAAAAGAATGGGAATCAGGAAGAGGGTCAACAGAACTAGCTAATTAGGGAATGATAACTAAGGAAGTCAAAACCAATTAGGTCAAAAATAGGGCAATTACAAAGATTATGGGAGTATATAAGGAAACTCCGAATTCACATAATCGGGGATAGCCTTAGGTAGGAAAGAAGAAAACGACATTAGGAGTTAAAGAAATAGAATAAAAGAAGAAAAAGAATTATAGGTAAAAACTGAAGAGTTAGACAAGGAGTGTCAAAAGAGTCTGGATCAGAGAGCGAAAATAAATCAAAAGGTGAAACTTAAATTTTTAATCGTACAAGGTTGAGACCTTCTAGAGCGGAGTCCGATCTGAAATTGTGTGAGAATTGTGATTAACCAACAGTGTAATTAATTGTTGAGAGTTGTAAATTTTTATAAAACAAATATACGTTGGGAGTTTGTGTTTATTGATTTTGGAACACGTGGAGTCAGAGTAACCAACGGTTGATTTTGATATCATAAAACCCAACAAATTTAAAGAACAAAAATATTAATTAAAAAATCAAAAATTTTAAAAATGAATAGTTTCCAGGGGAAACTGGTATGGGCTGATGCCGAATAATGAGACGAGTTCAAATATAATAAAATTAATGGGGGAGGGGGTCCATAGAAGGAATTAATTACAAAAAACTAAAATTAATTAACTAATGGAAAACCCGAGCGATGTGAGAGAACCTGAATTGTCAATCAAATTAGTAGGTAATTAAATTAGTCGACTAAAAATTAAATAGGGGCAAGCCGTCAAAGGAGACGGGGAAATTCCTTAAAGCGACAAGAGGAAGCCCGCGGAAAATTGGATCCGAATTAATTTAACACAGTAAAATCAAATTACGAGATGGGTATAAAATCGGCCGGCAAGTAAACAGAATTGTCAGTAGGTCGAAGAAAATTAAACGAACCATTTAGCGAGAGTAAACGAAGAAAGCCTTGAACTTAGTGTTAACTGAATATTCTCGAATCAAGCTTACCAGAAAGTGACATCTACCGTTGGAAGATGAATCCCTGCGCAAGGTTCAGATTTATATTGAAAGGTGCAGAGTAAAAGAGTTCTTTAAAGTTGTGGTTGTTTCATTAAAGAGTGTAATCGTCAAAAATGTCATATTATTAGTGTCGAATAAAGATTATTGTGTTGGGTTGTTTAACTTAATTTCAAAAAGAACACAAAGGAGTCAGACAGTGGTACCGAATTGCACAAAATACCCAACAAAATCAATAATGATTTAATCAGGGAAAATTTATTCTCCTTCTGGTTTTTATTTAACGTCTAGACTCTAGTTATATAGGTTATAAGAACTTTTTTTCCAATTTCACCACTGATTTTTTTTATCCATTGAATTTATTAAAAAGAGAGCTTGAAGACTATAAATCAGTAATATATCGATGTTTTTTGATACTCACGAGTTTTTGGCACTGCCTATTTTTTCAAGTGAATTTTCAAAAAATATTTACTTGAAAAGGCCAGTGTATCATATATCAACTATGCGTGATGAGTTCATTGATATATTAGGTTTCAAAGTATTGACGCTGATAATTTCTGAAATAAAGAATGCAAAGTATTTTGGAATTAGCATAGATTCAACTCCTGATATCGATCACATGGATCAACTTACACTGGTTATTCGTTACGTCATCCTAAATGGAAATTTTGTGGAAAGATTTCTTCAGTTTTTTCCAATTGAACATCACGACGGATAATACTTGTTTGATCTTGTAGTGAATACTCTTAATCTTCATGGTGTTGATATTACAAATTGCCGGTCTCAATCATATGATAATGCCAGAAACATGAGTGGAATTTATTCTGGCGTACAAGCTAGATTTAGAGAGATCAACAGTTTAGCAGAATGGATACCATGGTCTGCTTACAGCTTAAATTTGGTTGGTTCATGTGCGGTGGAATATTATTCAGCAGCAGTTAACTACTTTGATATTGTTCAGTCAGTGTATACATTCTTTTCGGCTTCACCAGAGATAGTCAAAATTTAAAGAGCGAATTAAGGATAAAGCAAACGCTTCTGTTCTTCAAAGTCTGTCAGAAACAAGATGGTCAGCACACAGTGATGCTACAAAAGTTTTTTAGACAAACTATTTGGAGATTCGCCTAGCATTGTTTGATATTGCTGAAAGCGAACACCAACCATCAGCAGCTGTCCATGAAGCAAAATCGTTAATAAAAAATTTAGACCATTATGAGACTGCGCTAATGTTTGTGTAATTTGAAAAGATTTACATCAACAAATTAATATAGCCAATAAAGCTTTGCAGCAGCCTGGCATAGAGTTGTGCACTATCATAAAATTGTATTGTATAGCAAAAGATCTCACAAAATCCGATTACAAAGAATGTACAAAGCGCAAACATGTGCGAACAAGATTTCACGGCGTCATGGATGAGTTTAAATTTGAGTGCTAGTGACAATTTCCGTATACAGTCCTTCTATGTTATCATAGACAGACTTATTGAGATGGAAAAGCGACGAACAGCTTACGCAGGATTACATTGCAGGTTCAGTTTTCTTCTTGACAGATCTTTGTCAAGTGATGAAATAGTTTCTAAAGCAAACGAATTAATTAAGATATATTTATCAGATCTGGAAGAGGCATTTGTTGATGAGTTTCTTTTGTTTTTCAGAATGTTCTCCGACACAAAATATGTTGCTGAAATGATGAAGGACCCAAATAGAAAACAAGTTGGTCACAAGTTTTTTGCAAATGTAAATATTGCTTTTCGAATTTATCTCTCAATTTTTGGATCAAGCTGTGAAGGTGAACGATCCTTTTCAAAACTGAAACTTATCAAAAATAATCTGCGGTCAACGATGGGACTAGAACGATTGTCTTCTCTTGAACTTCTTTCGATTGAAAATGAATTAATAGTCTATAATTTAGTCTGTTGTGTATGACAACTTATCTAAAACTGTTTCTAATTATAAAAGTGATTAATTATGAATTTTTTAATTTTGAAGCATGGTCTCGGACCTGTTGGTCAGACATGTCTACAAGAAGGAAGGTTTTTATCTAAATTCATCATTTGCCCGTACTAGAATTCGGATCCAGTTATATCAGGCAGATTGTTATCTTGGGAGCATGCGTCGTCGTCATCAGTAGAACCTGGGTAGATGTTACAGTGATTTAAGTAGATCTAGCGATCGCTATGTAATTAAAAGAAATTTGTATATTCCATTCCTAAATGCCTATGACAGAGTCTCGTACAATCATCAAATCTCACGAAAAATTTTATCAATCATAAATTCACCATGCCTCCCTCTGGTCTCTCTTTTAATTGGTATCATTTGATCGTTTCATTGGTAAAACGCTAGCAATACTAGGGTACCGAACTCGATCGGTGGATGACAGATAAAAATTTCCTTTATTTCACACAGCATTAAATTAAATAACTACGAATTTAAGATTTTATTGCATCAATCGTTCCATTAAATAGTTACGAATTCTAAGAGCTTATTTTTTAATCCTTTAATTAAATGGTTACGAATTTAAGATTCCATTTCCTTAATCCAGTGGTTCTCAATTAATATAAAAGCGCGTAACACCATTCACATGATTTTTTTTACGCGGAACACTTACAAAAAAATACTTGCCCACAAATTGTGGGCCACAATGAGTGACCAATCACAAATTACTATAAATCTGTCGTAAACGTAAACAATGCCTTCTTATAAGCTAAGAAAATACCACGCGCAACAATAACAAGCAATAAAAACACTTATATTTGTATGTTTATATATTTGTGTAACGGCTTTCCTATTGAATCATCTTATAAAAAAATTAATTGAGATTTTTGATGACATGTATCTAAAATGCAAATTTAAAGATAAAATGTCATTTTTTTCGCGGAACACGGGTTGAGAATCACTGCCTTAATCATTCAATCAAATAGTTACGAATTTAAGATTTTATTTCCTCGATCAATTAATCAGATAATTACGAATTCAGGATTTTATTTCATCAAGCATTTAATCAAACAATTACTAATTCAAGATTGGTTAATGTTGAAGTCGGCTGTGCTGCGAAATTTTAATTAATTATTGGTTCATTATATTTACATAAAATGTCTGTGGTTATGTGTGTAAGCAACTGGCCTTATCATTCATCGATGCTATAATTTCCAGGATGTTATTTCTCATTTAAGATTTGTTAATACTGGGGTCAATTCTGTTTACAAATTTTAATCAATTAGCAATTTAGTACATCTACGAGAAGTGGATTACCTATACGTGTAAACAGTTGATCTAATCGCTCGTCGATTCTACAATTTCTGGGGTGTTTATATTAGGTGAAATGATGATATATGCTTATGTCTGGTTGCAACAACAGATTATCGATCTTATCCAATCTAACGATGTTTATATCAGTGGCGTAACTAGTGGACGCAGGACCCTGCGTTGCGGAGGCCCACCAGCTATAGGGGGCCCAAAATTATTACTAAAAAAATATTTACAATCATTTTCTGAAACTTTTTTCCCGCAGTTATATTTACCTACAAACATAAAACTATCATTGAATAGCGGCTGCTGTGAATAACTATGTATTAAACTTTAACCGAAAAATATTTTTGCCAATATGAAGGCAAGGAGGAAAGATTTTAATATTTAAGGTCCATTAAGTTTTAGTTTCATTTTTGTATTATTTTTATGATATTTGAAATAAATATCTAACTTGTTTTTGTTAAAAAAAAATTATTGTGGAATTATTTTACATTGCGCCGGGGGCCCAAATTTTGAAGTTCCGCCACTGGTTTATATTTCGTTATATTTCGATGTTTATAAAATTGGACAATTCATAGTCAATCTACGAGAATCAGGAATCTCGAGTATTTGTGTTTATATCTGCGATTGCCATTTCCGACCATGTGGAATCGGTCGCAATTCTACTTAGACTACAATTTGTTTATACTTCCCCGAGTACCAATGACTGTCGACCTATTCTATCTCGCGAATGGATTATGTCGTAACGAGCTATTTTAATTTGTTATACTCTACCAGATTTACTCTGGAAAATCCAGCTTCTACTCTGCTCCCTCATGAACAAGAAAAAAACCTTTTAGTCTACAACAATCTCAACAATTCACGGGTGTATGATGCTGCTCTTAATTCAGATAATTTACAAAGTTTCTTACTTATTGGTAACATAAAGTGTAATTTGTCCTTCAAATCGATTTTTCGCATATGTTTTAGATTTTGAAAAACTGTGTTGTTGAGTACAAATTATTGTGTAACGATGACTTGTGACAAAACTGGTTCGAGGCTTGGAATCGTGTCAAGACGGTGGATCAAACTCACGGACTTCGAGCTTCAGCAATAACCGATACAAATGTAGATTATTTTCAAGTGGGCGCCAGTCCTGAAAAAAACGCCCTGACAAACCAGGTCGGGGACAAACAGTCCATCCACCAGTTTCTCATAAATTTACAACAGATAGCGTGCGTGATACCCAATACGAATGGCGAATATTAGCACTTCTCTGATTACACCTGGAAAGCAGACCTCGCCAGTGTCTTAGTCCGGAACCCGGAAGTAGTAAGTGTGAACGAGTTTACTTCCCGAGACCCGGGCGACGAACCATACTACCCAATGTAGGTAATCAGACATGGTTGACTCGAACATCGTTTACTCATGATGAGCACTCGTTGTTAATCGACCAGATTTGCCGAGTCTCGAGTGTTGCAAGAGCTCTGGCCAAGGGTTAGGTAAATTACAATTTGCGCAAGTAAAGCATGTAGTATCTATAACTAGCTAGTCACTGGACAATAGAACCTGATGTAATCATCTACAACAGAGCAATACCACTCCAACTGACTGACACTACCTCAATCACCAATCACTTAAAAACATGGCCTGCTGGAGCTCCTGAAGCCGTACCTGTGGTCCAGCACTCAGAAAACATATTAATCAGAAACCAACCAACGTGGAAATCTATCCAATTATAGACCATGAAAAGCCATACACTACTCCAATAGCTTATTTGTATTTTTTGTTATTTTTTGTGAATCATCTACTCAATGGACACCAAATCCTATTAATCAATCCAATCAAACTACGAAACCCATACACTACTCCAATGACTTATTTGTATTTTTTTGTTATTTTTTGAGAATCATTTATTCAATTGACACCAATTCCTATCAATCAAACCAATCAAACTACGAAACCCATCTCAAACAATCAAACCAATCAAACATTCCATATATCTCATCACTTCTCTTTTTGTGTGAAACTTTAAATCCAAGAAATCCCAACCCAATCACTCCAACCAATCCAACCAGGAGGCCATAGTACCCTATGCGTCACTATCCAAATTTTCGTTGTGTTGTCTTACTTTGTATCTATACTATAGTAATTTTTAGTAACTCCACCACCGCACTGGTTTACCACAACCCTTCTCAACCTATAAATATCAATTCCTTCCACCAATACCTTCCGACCTATACCTATTTTACTACATCTTCCTTTCAACCCTTAACCCTCAACCATTACCTTTCAACCCAACCACAACTTTTCATCCAATCCCATACCTCCACTATTTTTAACTACTACCTTCAACTACTACCTTTAATACTACCTTTACTAGCCCTATAACTATTACCCTTTGAATACCACCCTTGACTTTCACCCTTAATCTTCGTATCCCGACCAATACCACCACCTACTAACCAATACCTATAATCCTACCACTACCACCTCTCCTTTTCTAACTACCTCTACCACCCAATACTTTCTCATCCACTAGCCTCAAGAAACCTTCACCTTCCAACCAACCTTTACTTTCCAACCCCTACCTTCCAACCCCTACCTTCCAACCTCTACCTTCCAACCTCTACCTCCAGCCTCTACCCTCCAGCCTCTACCCTCCAACCTCTACCCTCCAACCTCTACCCTCCAACCTCTACCCTCCAACCTCTACCCTCCAACCTCTACCCTCCAACTTCTATCCCCAACCTCTACCTTTAACTTCAACCTTCCAACTAATACCTTCCAACCACTATCCTCTGAACTACCAAAACCCACCAACTATATCCTATATATATATTACTGTATTTCCATGCATACCCAACACATTTTTATTATAAAGAATTGGAGCCTGATTCAAGAAGCTTCAATACCTCAACATCAACCAATCAGATCTCTCGTTTAACACTCGAGCACGGCTCAGCGTTCGCTGGAATGCACACAAAAGCTTTAGACTTCAAAGGGTCGAGAATCTCTCCCCTAACGCCTGACGGGCCTTACTGTACATTAAAATAAAATTTGATTTTTTTTAGTCTTTAGATTCCGCATGGATCGAAATGGGAAATTAAAGACAGATCTCTGCTCAAACTTTTTAAAGGTAACATTGAATAACATCAAATAATGAGGACCATAAGAAAATGAACAAGAAGAAACAATAATTCCAGAAATGGATAAAGATACATCAGAAATTCTATCGGTAGCCATGAACATGTAATGACGAGTAGTTCTACTAGTGAAGCTCACTTCTCATTGATTTTCATCCAAATGTGTACTTTTACAACATGGTTGTTTCCATGGGTACACAGATGGTAAAAAGTAAAATAATTATGATGAAGTTTAGGGAATAGTTCATGACAAATTTAACAGCAACCTTGGAATATTTAAACAACACATCCCTGAGCGCCAACATTAATAACACCCAGAGGATCATTGTCATTTTTAGGATCAATATATCTTGGTTATAATATTTTTTAATATTTTTTACAATCATCATCGGTATTAAATATTTTTTCTGACATCACGTAAATCTCTTTGTCAGCACTATCTGCTATCATCTCTGAGTACTAAAAGTTCTGGGATCTTGGAAAATTACAGGACAACTTTCTTGTAATATGTGGTCCTATAAATTTTCCATAAGTTTCTTTTATTATTACTAGTGTACCCATCCTTCCAAAATTGTAGAATAGACGTTGCTCACTAAATCGTTGAAGCAGCTAGGTAAGCAGAGCGTACTGAATCTCCAGTCCGGAGATATCAATCGAAAAAACCTGGTTCTACTTAAAGTTTGAAAAGCCTGTATCAGACAATCAATACACAGAAGAAGTTATTGGAAGAAGATCAAGTGACAATGCGGGATTTGAATATTACAATCCGCGAACAAGTGCAACGTATTACTGTGTTCGGAACACAACACCATGTAGTCCATGAGTTAAGAAGACAACCTACCTACGCGGAGCAGGAACTCATTTCGGCCACACTAACACTCGCACCCAAGCCATCAAACTGACCAATTTTTTCACCCGTCATAGGCAAAAAATCTCCAGTGAAGCCCCGTTCAAGGAAGAATGAAATGAATCACAATAAAAAATTATTTAATTTGGTTTAAGCATACTAAATTAATCCTTAAGTAATTTTGTATATTTTATTCAATACACTAAAACCATTACATTAAATATGGGATTGTTAAATGTTTTCTTAATTTTATCACCACTTGCGAGGAGACGACGGAAGTTATTTTACTTGATTAATTGGTCTCGATATTTATTGAATGCTTATAAATATTGGATGAACAAGAGTTAAGGCGTGGTACCTTCTACGGTAAGCTATGAACCTAGGGGCACGTTAGATCATTAGTAGTCTTTGAAACTGGATTGTCCTTTAGCTGACGCTCGGTTATTGTACAAGACCAACAATGAGGTATTACGATAGTGGACGGCAGAATGAAATGGAGTACATAGTGATTGAGGGAAAAGTATAAATATAAGAGGAAGGAATTACCCTATCGCAAACTAACATTGTTTAAACATTCGTCTATTATTGCAATATTAGTAATCAGTATATGTTGGCAGGCATTTTTAATAAAATCATGTAGGACACATATTTATAACTCCTCTGTTAAGCACTAATTTCGTTTATAGAAGCCATTAAGATGATTAAGAATTTATAAAATTAAAATATTTTATACCTACCTAATGTCAAAATAACACCAAAAACACTGAAGTGATATGCTAAAATTATTAATTCTTTAATCAGAATTATATTACAAAGTATGAAGATATCAATCTAATAGTGTATGTAGGAATTTTCATAATAATAAGTTTTAATACAAATACAAAGAAATTTTATTTATTAAAAATAATTATTTTTAAAAAAGTGAAATGTTTTAAATTAATTTGTTTTAAATGAAATTTGTAACCATTTTTTAACATTTTAAAAATATCACTTTAATGTTACGTATGCAAACTAAGTTACTAAAAATAAACCAATTTAGACAAAAGATAAATTTTACACATAATTAATTATCATAAAATATGTAAAAGAATAATACATTTTAATATGTATTTACAATAAAATAACTAAAGACTGATACAAGAATTTATTATAAATAGTACATAAATCTACTTATTAATAAAAGTACAGTCAATACAACCAATTAACACCGAAAACGCTAAAACTTATTTTAAAAACATTTATTGCTCATATATACAAAAAATGCTTTATCTCCTAGATAACTTTATTCGTTGCACTCTCTGGACATATGTCCAATTTTGTTACACTTGTAACACTTCTTTTCAGATTGTCCATTGGGGCATTCTCTCGACATATGGCCATTTTGATTACAATTGTAACATTTAACTTGTCTCTCTTGTCTATTATCACTACCTTCTTGGTTGCAATCACGAGCCATGTGACCACTTTCGCCGCATTTGTAGCAACCGTTACTTCTTGGTCCATTGCTTCTTTGTTTTGGACATTCTCTTGACATATGACCACTTTCATGGCAGTTATAACATTCAGTACCTCTTTGATTACCTCCTGTAGATATGATTAAAATAGAAAAATAATTTTATTAACAACCTCGTCTATCATCTCCTCTGCGTTCATAACCTCCTCTACGATCACCTCCACGACTGCCATTTTGAGGACATTCTCTAGACATATGACCGCTTTCACCACAATTGAAACAAGCTCCAGATCTTGGACCAGATCCAGATTTCTTGCTTTCGGTACAATCTCTAGACATATGGCCATCTTTGCCACAATTGTAACACTCCATTCTTCTTGAACTCATTTTTCGTGATTAATCAAATATGTGAATTCCAATGCGTATACAAACAAACAGGATTTTATTTTTTAATGTAATTATAAGAATAAAATATTAGATTAATTTTATCAATTATTTTTAAATAATAGAAATATGCCAATAAGCACTAATATTAAAAAAATGTTAATTACAGTTAATTAAATTAATATTAAATTTTGGTAACATTCTTTCATATATAAAATCTTAAAATATCTATTTATTGATAAATCTCATTAAATTTAAAAGGGAAATTAAATTAACTGAAATTCATTATTTTATTAACAGTTTAAAAAAATATAAATGAAAGTAAATTCACATTTTTATATATCCATTAAAACTTATATTAATTTTGAAAAAAGTTTAGCATGCTGATTGTTTAAAAATAATTCAATAACAATTACAGAAAAACTCCGTTTTTAAGTGCATTGAATTCACATTTGTCCGCTATTTGACTTCAATTTTTGCAATCCCATTTTAGTTTAGTACATTTAGTACCACCAGTGACGTAGCTACCATGTAGCAAGAGTAGGCAATGTCTAAGGGCCCACCCAGACAGGGGCCCTTTGTTCCAAAAGCTATAAGCCTATTAAAGCTTCTTTAATTTCTTCAGATAAAATAATGCAAAATTGAATTTATAGGTGAATGGAACCACTGCATTTTGTTTTGTTCAAAGTTTGAAACATATTGTGATGTTCGTATTGTTGGATATTTTGTGCAAGTCAGTATCACAGTCTGACTCTTTTATGTCCTTTGAAAATAAGTTAAACATCCCAACACAAAATCTTTATTAGAGACTAATACAATTACACTTTGGTTACACTTTTTATTGATTCAACTACACTTGATTTTTGGTCTGCACTTTTCAATACCACTGTTAATCTCACGTAGGGATAAATCTTCTAATGGGAGATGTCCCTTTCTCGAACGCGTGATTTTAAAAATATTCAGCTATCAATAAGTTCAAAGTTTTCTTGGTTCTACTCTCGCAAAATCGTTCTTTTACTTTTCTTCAACTAACTGGCAATTTTTACTTCTTGCCAGTCACTTTTATACCCATCTCGTAATTTGATTTCACTGTGTTAAATTAGTTCGGATACAATTTTCCCTGGGCTTCCTCTTGTCGCTTTGAGGAATTTGCCCGTCTCCTTTGACGGCTTGCATCAATTTAATTTTAAGTCGACTCTACTAATTTGATTGACAATTCAGGTTCTCTCACATCGCTTGGGTTCTCCATTTGTTAATTAATTTTTAATTAACTTTTTGTTTTTGTAATTAATTCCTTCTAGGGACCCCATTGATTTTATTTTATTATAGTTGAACTCGTCTCATTATTTGGCATCCGGCCATACCAGTTTACCCCGGAAAATATTCATTTTTAATTTTTGATTTTTTTTAATTTATAGTTTATTGTAAATTTGGTGTTTTTATTGATTTCCCCCTCATTTTTGTACCTCTCTTGTTGAATGCCAACAGTATACAGAGTCACTGCAGTTTATTAATATTTTGAATAAGAATTCACTCAGTAGCAGATTTAGCTATAGGCGTGGGGGTAACTCGCTCCCCCCCCCAAAGATAATTTTATGAATTTTTTCTTTTATTACAGTTTTGTCTGTGTACAAAGTTCAACTGGATTTAAGCAACTCCAGCTGTTATGCTGCATCATATTAATAATATTACATAGCTCCAGTAAAGAGCGACTGTTTGAAGTTTTTAAGCTTATATAGTGTTTGTACATAAATCTAACCATAATAATTATTGTCAATTTGGACTTTTTTGATAAACAAATTATTGCGTTACTATTGAAATATTAAAATAATATTCAATATTGAATTAAAATAAAATTTAAATTATAGCCATGGCTGAGTCAGCTCGTGATACTAATAAAAGCAAAGCAATTACCCAATTAAGTGGATCATCTAGGCGTAAATTGGCAAAGGAAGCCAGTCTCAAGGCAGATGCTAGCAAATATATTAAGTTAACATCATTTATAACTAAACAGTCTAAACTGCCAGTAGTTCAATCAACTGAGGTTTCTGCTAAAAATGAGCATGTATTTGATGATCAACACCCATCTACGCATTCGAGTTCCTGTGCTGAGCCTGCTGAGACAGAAACATCATCTGAAGTTCTTGTTGAAGATGAGCTATCTGTAGTTGATGAACAACACCCAGCTATACATTCATGTGCAGAGAATATTGAGACGGTAACATTACCTGCTCAGAGCTTGAAACATAATCAGGGTGATTCAGAATTTGATACAGTGGAAAGACAACTTGCTTCAGATATTTTACAAGAACCACATTCTTCCTCAATCCGACTTTCCTACAAATCCAGGACTCTACATTAATACATTAAAGCATAAGCTCAAAACTGATACGAAAATTGTTTGAAATCGGACCATGTCAACTGGACTCAATGAACCATTTCAATTTCCGACAGATGAATTGGGGCGCAAGTTTCAAATTTCCTGGTACACAAAATTTTTTGGAAAAGGTAGTATGAAGGAGGAAAGAAATTGGCTTGTCTATTCACCAACAAATCAAAAAATGCATTGCCAAGCTTGCTGGTTATTCGCTGATTGTAAAACTGAAAATTATAGCAAGGCTGGCTAAATATCGCATTTCAAATGATAAAACTGTGATATCTGGTTTGATCAGTCAGGAGCGTTATCAAGTGGAAAAAATAGAGAAGTTTTGAAACGAATGTTAGATGCAACGTTGTTTTTAGCAAAAGAAGGTTTGCCATTTAGAGGATACAGAGAACTCTGAGGCTTTGACAGGAAATTTTCGTGAATTGCTATTTTTATTGGCTAAATATGATTCCACTTTGGACAATCATCTAAAGTTTGAAAAGAAAAATGAACTTTATTTATGTCATGATGTATAAAATGATCTAATTCAATCACTTGCCTCAGAATTATCCGCAAATATTGATAATGAAGTTAGGTCTGCACAATTCTTTTCTCTAATTGTTGATTCAACAATTGATATTATCCAGAGTTGATCAGATGTCAGTTTCTTTAAGATTAGTGTTAAAATCAGGACAAGTTGTTGAACGATTTATAGGCTTCTACACGTTGGAAAACAGTATTGCTGCAGCATTTTCTAATATATTATTAACGGAGTTACAAAAGCGAAACATTGACATTACACTTTGTAAAGGACAGGCATATGATGGTGCTTCTGTGATGCCTGGGATTAAAAATGGTCTTCAAACTAAGATAAAGATACTTTCACCAAATGCCATCTTTGTTCACTGTTTTTCTCATGCATTGAATTTGGTGACTATTGAAGCAATGCCTCTTAACAGTGATGTTCAGTTGTTTTTTGGTACAACAGAAAAGTTGTATACTTTCCTTACATCAAGTCTACCACGACTACATATTCTCGAAGAACATCAGAAGTCTCGATATGAATCGACAGTAGATACTCTAAAAAGACTTTCTGATACAAGATGGGCAAACCGAAAGCATGCAGTTGATGCAGTTGTTGGATCATTCTCCGCTATTATATCTACTCTAGAAGATATAAATTTTGGGGAATCAAAAGAACACAAAGGAAGTATCAGAGCAGAAGCTATGGGACTATCTATTTTGATAACAAAATATTCTTTTGTTTTTCTGATGCTATTTCTACAAAAGCTGTTAGATAATATCTTTGTGTTATCAAACTATTTGCAACGAAAGGACATTGATATTGATATTTTTTCAAGAGTTTATTTTACAATATTTATCGTTATCGTATCGTTACAAAACAATCTCTCTTGGCTTTCCTGAATGACTGTTATCCTTCACACTAAAATCTCCTCAAACCTGTTAAATATTCTTTTTAAATATAACTTTTGCAAAACAATTGATTTATGTTGCCAGAAATAAGTTTGCTGATGTTGGGCTAGAACTGATTTCTAGACCCAAAATACTAATTGTGACTGAAATGTGTAGGTACACAGCAAGTAAAAAAGCACCAAGTATAGTTAAATATTAAAAACCACACCAAATAAACAATAGTAATTAAAGGAAAAACAACAAAAACCTAAAACACAGAAATTAAATAAAATTCATACAGAAGCAAGAAGTTATATAAAATTTAACCCAAAAATAGCCAAATAAACATAGAATTACAAAAAGCAAACTCGAATAACTTAAAAGATGGTAAAAATAGCAAAAAATTCCAGAAAAACCCAGAACATTCTATAAAAATGGCGATGACCATCATAAAAACTATCTTAAACAATAAAATTTAGAAAAATAAATAAATTAGTATTAAAAATAAAATTTCTTAAAAAGAAATTCAGTAAAAACTATCAGTTAAAATAAAAATTAAATTAAAAGTAAAATAGAATGTTCTGGAACCGTTCCAAATCCATCATGGACGTAAATTAATGGAAAAATAATTGGAAAATAAAAATTTAAAAATAAAAACAAAAATTATAGCACTAAAATTTCCATTAAAAATATCAAAATCATGAAATAGAAAATTCTGGAATAAAAAGAATTCGAGTTTGTTTTAATGCATCAATACATACACGTGTACAAAATAGGTATATATACCGACGCATTTTCGTCACAATTCAGATATTTTTGTATGCCAAAAATTTTCTTGTCGAAACCTTCGAACCATATTAAAAGTAAGGATGGTATATTTATTGTGTAATTATTATTCGTTTTATGATAAATTATAATGAATTTTAATTTTTGTCACCTTTTATTATGATATAATTATTTTTAACAAGAGTGATCAGCGTCGTCTATAAGTACGCTACGCTGATCAGCCTTGTCTCCAATAATTATTTGACATGCACGATACGGGTCCTCGACCCCACATGCACTAAAATTCATTTCTTAACCGGAAGGTCGCCACGAACTATTGGTGTTTAACCATGAGTAGGGCGTATAAATCCATCCAGGTAGTTGGCATAGTCGCAGGGACTATGCGGACGAACTAAAATGCGGGCAAGTAATCGCGGGGAACATACTACAGTAAGGCCTACCATACCGTATCCAGTTGGGTCGGGAAAGTAGGAAAATTTTAATTAAATCGACTTTTTCGTTAATTTACACACCAAAAAATAAACACTTAACTGTATATAAGAAATACAACACTAGGATCATCTAAACGGGAACTGTCCCAGACTCAAATTTATACAGAACTCTCGTAGTCGGTTAATTGCACAAACTATTATTCAGTATATTAATGAATTCTGCTATTATTATTCATAATTTTATTTAATGTAATGTTTAATTATCATAAACTAAAATCACTTCGAAAACGTTTGTATTTACCGTTATATACATAGAAAGCGACCTTCGGTAAAATCTTTAAAATTATTTTTTTTTATTACTCTTCTACCTTAATAACCCCCATAACTTTCCGTAAATCTTATAATACTATAAACTTACGCTTGCTATTATTACAATTTACCTTATTGTTATTGTTATCATCAATATTATCATTACCATTATTATTATTATTATTATTATTATTGTTATTATTATTATTATTATTCTTATTATTATTATGATTGTTATTATTATTATTGTTCTTGTTACTATTATTATTATTATTATTATTATTATTATTATTATTATTATTATTATCCTCGTTACTAGTATCATTATTAGCATCATCATAGTTAATATTATTATCAATATCATTATTATTATCATAATCATTGTCGTTATGGTCATTCTTAGTAATATTATTATTATTATTATCATTAGGGTTATTATTATTATTATCATCAGTAATCTTACTATTATTGTTATTTGTACTAATATTATTATTATTATTATTATTATTATTATTATTATTATTATTATACCTCATTATTACTGATATTATTCTTATCATTAGTATTATTATAAGTATTATCATTATTATTATTACTATGTTTATTATTGTAGCCACTATCACTGTTGCTATTAATATTATTATTAGGATGATCATCATTAATATCCTCAATATTACAGTTAACATTCCCACTCCTATCATTACCACCTATTATTATCACTACCCTGGTCAAGGCGTTATTAATTAAATTTTTTTTTTAAAAGGATACCAATAATAAATCAATTAGTTTGTTAATTTAATTTTACCTTAATACCATCATTAATCTAATACCATCTTATATAATTTTTCCAAACCAATTTATCGATTATTTATACTACTATAAATAGATAAATTTGAAAAACCCCAACACTATTGATTTTTTTGTATTGTAAAATTTGAACCAATAATACCATTTCTATTAATAGTAACAACCCTGCAAACTCAGGGTTGCTCTCATCAAACCAACTCTGGTTGACCAAATGGGCGACGCATACGCTCTACCAAATGCGCCAATCGCTGTTGACTATGTCGATAGGATCTCTGTCTCCGGGTAAAATCTATCACACCCACGCGAATCGAACCCAGGTTACCCCAGTAGTCAATCCATACAAGACAAGAAGGACCGGGGATCCCTCTTCCTTTTTTTTTGGGTTTTACAGGATCCAACTACCTAATCTAAGATCTAAAATCATAGTTCAGAAATAGTATATCAACAATATTTTACGATGTTTAATTACCTAAGTTTATAGATTACTTTAATGCAAGTAAAAGTATTGATAAAAGCATTTTAATAATTATTTCATATTACGAACCATAGATAAAAGTGTTTAATAATCATTTTATATTACAAACCATAGATTATTTAGTTCAAAGTTCAGACAAAATTTCTTACCACCTAGCTCATAAAATAATACGATGGGGAGATAAACTATCCGATTAAATCTGACAGAATATAATCGCCAACAAGATTCCAATCCCTGAAATTAAACAATGTTAAAGGTAGGAAAGAAATACTTGCCCGAATGATGTTGAAGTCAAAGCTACTTACAACCCACACGGATAGGAATTGCTAGGGGCCGAAGATATTAGCGGCGCGTAACAATAACCCTTCCGTGGTGGATCTTAGTAGCATAGTTCGCTGAATCTTTCATAAATAAATTAATTTTGAATAATAAATAAATATTAAATTGATAATTTAATAATTTTGGATAACTTAAACAACAGTAGTTTAAGAGAAAAGAAAAAGGAAATTGTTTAGATAGAAATTTTCGTAAATTCATTTACTAAGTTTAATTTAGTTTAATTTATCAACTCTTAATTGGTTAAATTGGAACCTGGTAGTACTTAGATCCCTGTATAAGTTTAGTTAGTTTAATCATGGTATTTGGACAAACTCTCAAACTTCTAATTCCCGAATAAATCCCCTCGAGTTCAGTTGGAAAATCAAAAATCTGGTAATTAATTTACAACTTAAACCCATCCGAATCATGAAGGACATCGCCTGTGAGATTGATACGGTCATACTTGGGTTGGGGAGATAATATATTGGTTTGAACGTCCTTGGTTAATATGAGCCCAAATGGGAGAACGAAGGTCAACTATGAAATATGTTAATATTTTCTCTTATCATTACAGTCATGCCCAACACTAGGTCAATAAAGATGCAGGCCGGCCCCTCATCAGTCAACTCGAGCCTCGAAAATATCGGCGAGGGAACAGACGAAGCCGTCCGATTGAGAGAGGACGCAGAAATCGCCCGGCTACGGTCCAGATGGATCTGGTACAAGATCCATGACTGGACCTATCAGAATGTGATCCCCGTGATCCCGAAGGTGGAGCCTTACATCAACTGCGCGTCGTTAGCCTTGATCGACGCCTTTGACGAAGTGACCGGGGCAATAGACCGATTGCACCAGCTCGAGCAAGCGATCCTGGCTGGCGAAATAGGAGACTGTGACGGCTATGCTCGAGCTCAATGTCACCCGAAACGGACTGCGGCTCTTCAACGGGGACTAAAATATCCAAGGCGGCCTCAACGAGGACCAGGACGACCGAGGAAATGCGGACGCACGCGAACGTCCACCCGCTTTACCCAGGAGAGCGCGGGATCGGAGGATGGACGGAAACCTCGGAAGCAACACTAATCATTTTGTGCTGACCTGTTTTTCATTGTTTAACATTGTCGTAATGGTTGTTCGTATGTACACCCGCTACATTTTCCATTTTCCCATTTCTGAAAATGTAAAACTTGACAATCGTAAACTTGTAGTTTAGCTTTTATGATGTTAACCATCATTATTTTATTCATCTCATTTTTAAGACATTAAGAATTTAGAATTATACTTTATGTTATTTACTATTCGACTATTTCTTTAAAATTTGTTGGATTTTTGTGAAAAGTTGTAAGTTAGGCTGAAAATTAATTAATAAACAATTGGCACTTTTTGCGTTGTCGAAATAATTGAAATAAATGTTTTAAAAAATGTAAAAACTGAAACGTTAGATATCATTGCAAGTTTGCTTGTTTTGTTTTGGCACCGTGTTGGAATATCAAGCTTTCTTATTATCTATCTATCTATCATATAATAAAAAGGTTGATTCCTGAAATCCAATTCTCAACACACTAGTGAGTTTGTGTGTATTCTATATTACAAAATTATGGAGTTTTGTTTTGATGGTGTAAATTGAAAGTTGGGGAATTACCCTCTTGTGGTCTTAATGCACATATTAATGCTCGACCCTCGATGTCGATGGAAAAATCATTGATCTTATCTTCGTTTAGTGCAGAAACTCTTGGAAGAAATGCGAGCCGATAGGGAACAGGCACAACGACAGGTAGACTGAATACCGCACTAAGTGGACACGAGTCAAGGCCCACTGTCGGAACTTGGAGTGCACGTGGTTCCCACCAGCGGAGATGAAGAAGAGGATGAAGTTGATTACCCAACTACAACTTCAGAGCGCTCAAGATCAGGTTGAGTTGCGGGCCCTCCGCGTAAGGGTGAGGGAACTGGAGGTCAAGGTACATCAACAAGACCTTGATCGGGTGGTCATTTCTAAGATCCGACCTATGAGCGAACTGGTTCACCAACGGCAGGAAGGCGTGCCGAAGCCCTCGAAAAAGAAGATCCGGCCGGGAAAAGCAGCACGAGCAAGGATAAGGCAGGCCAGTCAGGCTCAATTGACTCTCCATCCTACTGGAGCAGAGACTACCTCAACCGAACCAACCAGGAATCTATAAGTTGTTTGATTTGTCCAAATAAAATTGTTATGAGTGTTTCCTTATCGGTACATTTTGAGTTTCTCACCCGATTGGCATATATAAATATATATATAGATAGGCATGTATGTGTATATGCGTGTATATGGATGGGTGTGGGACAGTGAGTGTATGCAGATATATATATTCAAGGGGACGAAAAGAAATCGGACATAGGCCTTCTATCGGCAGTCCGTGAACCCCAGTGGGTGCTAGACAATTATAGTATGCTAAGCATGCTCACTTTTTGCTAGTGCCCAAACCCTTGATACAGTACCAACGTTGATTGCTCAACGGGTATCAAGTGGTCAGCTATAAATTGTATTTTGGGTTACGCTGGAAACAGCACGAGGAGGTAAAGATTTTACAGTACCTGTAACCCACCATACAAATTTGGGGGCTCAGCCGGGATTGGAACGTCTTTTTGATGAAAGAAACCGCAAAAATATGTTATCGGGAAGCACAAATGGAAAGTTTATTGTTTTCAAAATACAACAAGCTTTTGTATAGATACTGGTTTGATGAAAATGAATACCTGATATGTGGAAACTAGTATGAGAAAAATGAATGTCTGATATATAGAAACTAATATGATGCAAATGAATGTTGAATTTTCAAATAATGGATGAAAGTTTTCAGATTGAGCAAATATAAGAAGGTAATGAAATCTGATACTCGAATATTGTATGAATGAGTTAAAGCGAAATGACAATAAATGAAAACCGAAATAAAAACAAAAAATATAATAAAATTGTAAATATCAACGATTAGAAAATGTAAATAAACGAAATAAGAAAAATTTAAAAAATAAGAAAAAAAAAGGGGATAGCAAGCTAACGAATATGAAATAAATAAACGGTGTAATCAAATTTAATGGGATAAACGGGATATGGATTATATATAATAAAATGAATATAATAAATAACTAAAATCATGGGCAGGGGATTCGCACAGAAGAACAAATCAGGGCGATATTATTTGAATAAAATCCAAAATACGAATAATCATGACACCGGGGAAAGGGATAATAAGAGTATTAGTAAATGGGAAAATAATGTGGGTTATTAATAAAATTTTAAATTAACAAATTGTAATTAGATGGAATTAGCCGGCTACATGGTAAAGAAACTCGAGAACTTTGTTAACTTGACAAGCAATTCACTACAACGACTAAATCGAAAAGCAGACCAGTTATCAAAAATTCAGGATGAACTGAGCTTGAAACCAAGACCTCAAGCGGAGGAAGTATGTATAATGATGAGTAATAGCAACGCCTAATGCGGAATTGACCACTGAAAGAGTCTACCAAATCCAAAATTTACGATTGGATAATGCCAAGTTTAACATCAAATGGCAAGAGATAATGATAAAAATGGAAACGATCGAAGACGAAATCAGAGAAGCAATAGAGTACCAAGTTAAAGATTTTAGAAAATGTCTTATATGTAGAAGCAACGAAATACGGGTAATGATGATACCCTGTGGTCATCTATGCTACTGTGAGGATTGTGCAGAAAAAGTAAAACGATGTAGTGCATGCGATACGAACGTTCGAGAGAGAGTTGTAATATACCTCCCATAAGGAGATGTGATTGAATAAATGATAAAGAAGCGAGTTATGAATGAACAAGAATTGATAAAATAAATAATAAATTGTAATAAAACTCTTATAGCAACCGAAAGGTGTAAAACATACGAAAAAACATAAACATATAAAGGACACAAAAGACGTTAAATAAATAGACAAGCAACATAGCAGTTAGTACAACTAATAATAAAATTGGAAACAAGGCTGATTAAAGTCGTATAAATGAGCTGATCTATAAGATCGGTACGATTTCTATTTCCATTTTCTTTTCTTCCTGTTATTATTTTTGGCATAGAGAGATATGATAATGAGGGGATGACAAGTGAATCGTCCTTACGACACTTGCCCGGATGGGGAAATCCTGATCACCCTGATGAGAGAATGTAGTAGGATCCATCGCAAATGTTGGGGAGTTTCTGTCGGGTGACTGATCACCACTTGTGGGAAATGAACCAACGCGATTATTATATTTTTTTTTGTCTGGGAGACTGGGACTAACTAAAAGGGTGAATAAAAATAGAGAAATAAAATAAAAATTGAAAAACGCGCGCTAAATGTTAAAAAATTTAATCCGAGAGCAGCTGCGGATTTGAAGAAACCGTTTTTGGACTTCAAATCGAATGAAGAGTAATGATTTTTCCCTAGCGAGTGATGAGGCACCCGAGTACAGCGGCTAACCACCGGACTGTAGTGTCCAGGAGATTATCAGCCAAGGGACTGATGATGCTGGATCACCCAATACAAAAACCCGGATACCACACCGAGTATTGGGCGCATTTTTTTTTGAGTTGCTAGCGGGACTTGATACAAAAACCCGGAATGGTAACGGGCGAGAGAGACCTAGTTACCCACACCGAGTGTCAAGGAGCCCAGTGAAACGGTTGTGAGATGCGAGTCAACCGGTAAAGGACTCGTACTCAATAGGCAACCAAGATTGGACCAGTTGTGAGGCGGGAGACCGAGAGTCAACTGCATATCCAATTTCCTTTTATCTTCACTAGTCGGGAGATCTGGTCATCACTTTTGAGGATCACGATCAAGGCGATTAGGCATTTCCGTGTTTTTTAAATCCTGATAGATAGGATGTTTTTTCTTCGTGATTATTGCTAGCAGGGGTCGGTACAAAACCCGGATGCCCACACCGAGTACCGATAGGCCCAGTGAAACGGCGATGAGATTAGAGTTACCGGTATTAGACTCTTTTCAATAAGCGGCCAAGAATTGAGCCAGTTGTGAGGCCTCAGCAGATTAGGAATTTGAGTAGGAGGAGCCTTGAATTTTTAATTAGCCCGAAAGTCAACTGTCAACTCAATTTAATCGCGGTAGGGACGATAGTAGGTGTAAAAACCGAAGGCGTCTGGGGGTTGAAGAAACCTCATTTAGGGCATTTGAAACCGGTCAGGGACCGAAGACCGCGAATACGGCGTAATGGTGTAAAAGCCCAGGCGTCTAGGAGTCGTAAAAGACTTCAATTTTGATTAAACCGGCCGGAAGCCGATGCCGACGCGGAGGTCTAACAAACCAAAGCGTTGATGGGTAATAGTAGATTATATGGCGTAATGGTGTAAAAGCCCAGGCGTCTAGGAGTCGTAAAAGACTTCATGAGATTAAAATGAGTTGATTAAGCCGGCCAGGGAGCCGAGGGTAATTGAGTGAAATGATTTAAATGAAATAAAAAGAGTTGATTAAACTGGCCAGGGAGCCGATGTAAATAAATGTAGATGCAGAGGTCGCGCGAACCAAAGCATCGAGGAGTAACTATGAATTGATTAAATTGAAATAGATTAAGTGCGACAAATATGTAATGAGTAAAGGAGAATTATGATAAAGCGCCGGCGCAAGCGAAAAATGAAACCAGTTTTTGGATGGGGAAAAGCGAACGAATAGCTAGTAGTTGAATTATTGAATTTTATTTATTAATGATATGTTGCTTTTGATATTTATATAATTGATATTATATTTATTTGATGATTATAAAAGGGATAGATAATTGATACGACTATATAGATAAATGATACGAGTTATAGATAATTTAAAATCAACTTAAAATCAAAACGGGATGAATAACGAGAAGTGTAGGAAAGCTAGAAAACTAGGAGCAAAGGAACGGTAAAATAAAGGGAAATGGAAAGTAAATGAGGGGTTTATAAAGAGAATTTATGATATGTACTAGAAGTGTTAATTATTTTAGAATAAAGCAAACAATCCAGAAAGAAATCAAAGAAATCAAGAAAGCAATAGAAATCAAGAAATCAATCAAAAGTGAGAAATCAAAGGAATCAATAAAACCAAATTCACAGGAATTAGAGAATCGTAAAGATTAAAGCGAGACAATAATTAAAAACATCAAGCTCGATCAACGAAGCAGAGAATTTATCAAAGGCTATTAAAAGGAGGAAAAATTGATAATATAGCTGACCGAACCAGACGAAAAAGTAAAGGAAATCTTAGTTTATTGGAAAAGGAAGAGATACAAAGAGCCAAGAAAAACAGAGAACTACACAAGAAACCAGCATCAGTAGAAACAGTATTTGAATCAGACAGCTTAACCAACGAATTTGAGAACAGCGACGATCCTAAACGAACCGAATTAGATCCAATAAGCGACGTCGAATCAACTGACGAAGAGGAAAATATATCTGAGACAACGGAGATAACCGTACTGTGCCAAGAGATAATGTCGGACGTAAACACGAACGAACAAAGAGTAACGGACCCACCGGAAATAAGTAATGTGCACGTTAACATTGGAGAATTCAGAGAGAAATTTCGAGGAGAACCATTCGATGGAAATATAAACCAGCTAGAAACATTTATAAAAGAATTTGAAGTATACATTACGATATGTCACTGGCCAGACATAGTCGTACGAGAACGAATACCCCTATATCTAAAGGGAAGCGCCCAAGATGTATATTTAGAGGCAAAATGTGATGCAACAAAATTGAAAACGTGGAAAGAGATCAAGGAGTTTTTTAATAAAAACATTCGGCACCGAAAAAGAAGGAAATCGGAAAATGTTAGACTTTCTGCATCGAAAGCAGAAATATAACGAATCCAACGCACTGTACGCATGCGAATTGAGACGATTAGCACGAGAAGCCTTCGATTCAAATCAACCAGTGCCGGAAGACAAGATAATAGCCGTATTCGTAGATGGCATGAAACCGAGAAGATATACGAGCAACCTTGGGATGTCGAGCACCAGAGACGCTGGAAGAAGCACTAAAAATAGCTAACAAATGTGAAACTTACCTAACACCAATACAAGTAGCAGCAATGACAGCAGCTCCAGCAGCTCCAGCAGCAACAGCAACAACCACAAACAACCAAGTCAATAATGCAAATCCAGTAATGAATCAATTCATCCCAGGATCGCAAACAGTTGTTCAAAGCTCCACAAACAAGAAATCAAACAATGGAGGTAATATTCAAAATTTTACTAATAATTTCAGGAACAACGACATTAACAATCGAACGTGCAACATATGCCAACGACCAGGGCATTGGAGCAATGAATGTTATAGAGCAAGGATGTGTCAAAAGTGTGGGAGAAGAGGCCACACGGAAAATGTCTGCAGAGGACCCATGATGTCTATGGGCAGAGGAGGAAGCAGAACCTGCTACAATTGCAACCAACCTGGACACATGGCAAGAGAATGTACGATGAGAACCAAACAAATCAACCAGGATCAAGCAATCCAAGTCAGAACACACAAATTAACCTCATGCAGGAAATCGAACAATTAAAAGATATGATCCAGCGAATACCGACTAATAACCAACAACAACGAATCAACATGATGCAGAGCACCGAGGAAATCCGGAACCAACCAAGTAAGCAACAACAAGATCAGCAACGAATCGAATGGCAAAGATTGCAAAACGAGGAAGCCAGAGAAATTCAAGAAAGATGGAAACAACGGGAAGCGAATCCCGAAGAATAAACATGATGAGGTTAATAAATAAAGAGGAACCGCACACTGCGGAGCAGTGTGTCAACAACGACGGAGTGAACCGATAATAAACAAGGAGATAAAAACGACAAAAGAAATGAGATTGATCCACAGACAGAATTGAGCAGCGAAGAGAAAATACAATTGATTAAAGAATTACCAAAGAGGAGAAAGAAAGAGACAAAAGAGAAATGAGAGTAAAGACGAACCAAAAGCAATGAGATAGTTACAAAAAATCGAATTCAGAGGGTACTGCTACAAAAAATCGAAGACAGAATCAAAAACGAAAACCCTACATTAACTGAGGAACAATAAAAGAAAAAGTGAAAGAGCATTGGTTCAGGAAAAATGAGTGGTTTTGAAAAAGAAGGAACACATACCAAAGCTAAAATAAACATGCTGAGACAAATGCGGAGTGATCAGACGGATCAGGAGGATGAAAAAAGTGAGGTGAGTAGCCTGGGAGGCGAATTATTTCAGTCAAGTGAGGAAAATAACGAACCGAAAGCACCTCCAAACAGTGAAACACCTCAAAGTAGTGAGGAGAGTGAAAATGATGACACGAAATCAATGATAGAAAAAGATGATGAAGAGATATTCGAGGAAATTTTTGATACAGTACAGAAATAGAGCGAAATGAGAGCTACATCAACAAGACAACATACAGAAAATGCTTAAAAACTTATTACTCAAGTATACCAGTGTGAAGGAGGTATAATAACGGCAGCATGGAAAGATCTGCAACAAAATATAAAGAGAAACTAAAGGAAGCAGACCCAGATCAATATCAAGTAGTATTCAACACCCCGAGATTCAGATACAGACTATTGAATTAAAAGGAACAAATACCGATGAACTGTACAACTGGGTACAGGAAAAAAGGGAACAAGCACAAAAAAAAACAATTATATGTCGATGGTTACAAAGTTAAAATGGGCATACATTTGTGGATGCGATGATATGGCAAACGAAACTAACATCTTAACCTTAGAGAAAACCGAGATGAAGAACGGTAGCAGAATGTTCAAGAAAGTCCAACAAGTGTTCAACATGAAGTAGAACCGGAATTGGAAAGATCGAACGAAAAATAATGAAAGGAAATCAAATAATCTTAGTCAAACAAGCTATCGATCAGACAAGGAAATACATTAATAGATTGAGGAAAGATGCCACAACTAATGAAACAATTTGTCAAAGTGTACGAGACACGGAAATTATGAGATTCGAAGATAAACGAGCGACAGAATTGATATCCAAATACGGGAATACGAGAGAACCAAATGCGAACAAGAAACGATAAAATAAAGGTGAAGTTGCCAAATGAAGAGAAACAAATAATAGAAGTCAATCCCGATGCCAAGTTGACGAGTTAGTGCAAATCATAGATCAAGAGATCATCCAAAAGCTCGAGAAAATAGTGAGGATGGAATGATCGAAGATGTGATAATAATGTACAACCGGCACATGTTAGAAAGAGGAGACCGAACTGTAATTTACGAACTAGGAATCTGGGAAGATGGAGCCGTCATCAATATAATCGCGATGGATGAACCATCTGTGGGCACAAAAACGCCACTAAACCGAGCAACAAATTAAAAGATTCCAATGGGGAATGAGAGCAAAGATGGAGTCATAATAAGACATCTATAACCATTGGCTAAAGGATGATAAACTAAAACTAGCAGCCTTCAACGACGAAGATTGCAAACTGGCACCATGAAAAAGGTGTGGATCGAAAGCGAAGCTCGATGGGATTGGAACAGCAAAAGTTGGAACCAAATTGGATAGATGATATACCAGAAGAAATCGCAGCAGTATGGGTAAGAGAAACGATCGATACTTACCAGGACATATTGCCACAAGAATTCCCAAAATGAATTACAATCAGGAGAAGATGAGGAGATACGAGAACCGGTAAGGTTAGCACCATTCACGTGGAAAATTGAGAATTGGATGGAAAAAGATAAAATCAGCAAAGGAAGAGAAAATCACACGAGTAGTAAGTCCACCGTTCTACTCAGGATTAGGTGAGGTACAAGATGAAATTGCTACTATACCCGAACGGAGAACGGTATAGGTAAAGGAAAATTATGTGTCGGCATTCTTCGTCATCTGCAAAGGAAATTATGACGACAAGGTACCATGGCCGTTTAGCAGAAAAGTGACGATAGCAATCGAACCATTGAAAGATAGCCTTAACATACATAAAGACCATTGAAACCAGACCCAAGGAGCGCCTGCTATCAACGACCAACAACATCAGAAAATATCGCTTCTGGGACACCTAAATTAATACGTCTAAGTTCATTTGAATGAACAGTCAAAATTGTGAAAGACAATACTATCAGATCAGAGTAGAAGTTGAAACAGAACAAGAAATGAACCAACGACTGAACATACCAAAAAATCAACCGAGAATCTGTATGATGAGGAGAAGAGTGCCTGATTCAGTACATCTACCAATAGATGCAGTAGCAGATGAGGAGGAAGCAGCAACATTGTTGGAAGCACAAAAAATGTAAGGAGTTGTAGAAATTTACAAAACGGTGCGAAAAATCGTCGACGAGCGGTGGTGGAACTAGCAAAATGGATAGCGAATCATGTAAAAGGATCAAAACCTACGACAAATCGTTAAAGCGATCGAGGAATATCGACGGGTATACGTATGGTACCCCGAACAATTCGGTGAAATCATCCGGAAATGGAAACAACAAGAATGGGCCGAAAATTCACCCGAGAAATATCAACTAAAAATATTCTTGCCAGATTTTGAACCAATGGAAAGGAATTCTATCGACAGCTAAAGTCAGAGAAGTTAAAAAGAGAATACCTTATGAACTACTTTCCACTACAACATGAAGGACGATCATAGACACGAATTGAAATTGGTGTAACACCACTTCAAGGAGAAATCGTGAACAGATTAACGTGAGTAAAATTGCGCGGTAGAGAATTAAGGAGAAGGGAGATAAGCAAAAATCATCCACCCACAACCAGGAAGTTTGGACACACCAAAGTTCCAGCATGCGGTTAGTGAGTAACAATCGAACAACAGGGGAAGAGGACGAAATACTAGACGAATTACCAAGAGTAGTAAACGGCGAATTATGAGAGCATCGCAATCAGAGATCTATTTATCGCGAAGGTGACCGACAAACGACTATCTAGATGGATTTGTGTGTGCGCAGAGACAACCATTAGAAACGACCTTGAGAAGCCGAACGGATTTAGATAATATCGAAAGAGGCACCATAAAGATGTAACCACAACCGCTGAATGGAGCAACTGAGAGTAGATTCCAGGAAGCGGACCACGTCAAAGATACAAATTACAATGCCGCCAAAACGGAAAGAAACCGTAACAGCTATGGATCGACGAACGATAAGTAAGACCAAAAAACAGATAAGCATATGTCGAACCAAATCCAAAGTTCCGGCCAAATGGAACATGGTAAAAACTAAATGGTATAAACTAAGTGCATTAGTAAAACAATCAATCGTGAAAAACAAACGTCCGGGACAAGGACACGATGGAAACACTTATTAGCCTAACATGTTAGCGTTAGCAAATCCAGATTGTGAAAGAGTATGATGAAGGATATATATCGCCAAGCGAAGCAAACAATTATGGGGTATTAAAACCGATAAATAATGAAAATATGGATAATAACTTCGATTTAACGTTAAAAGATACCGTGGAACTCAGATTAATTGTGGAACATTATTAAGCAGATCAGAGGCCAAAAATCGATTTTTATGGGTTGGCATATTTAGTATATAAGCGTTATCGTCAATATAAAAAAACGATGCCAAAATATAACGCAAACTGGTTACGAATTCACAGTACCGAATAAATCAAGACGATCAAAGAACATATTACTTGAACAAGGGATGAAAACTTCATCGAATCAACTGGAAGAAAGCTCAAACGGAAATGATGCAAGCAAGTTACGCGATTTGCTAACTGAATTCGAAGGGACAATCATATGAACGACTCAAGATCAAGCCGAAAAGGATGATGCCATAATACCCACGATATTAATTGTGATGTGTATCAAAGGAACGGAGTCCTTTGCATTTACGACTGCGACACAAACATAAAATCCATGAGAAAGTATTCATTAAAGATACGGAGACCTGTAAAGCGGCAAACCCAAGACAATTACAACAGTCATGGCATCAGTCTCGTCTAACGTATAACCGAAGCAGATTCATTCCATCAAACCATGGTCCAAGAAGTGTACGGTAACCAGAAAGATATTTCCGCGCATCACTGCGGGTCATCTCACACTCAACATCATAAACCGGGATTAGGAATCGACGTAATATTAATTATCCAGGAGGAAAGTGCGAGAAGGATTTCCATCGGAGAATCCACTTAAAGGCAAGGATTGAAATCGCTTGCAGACCCAGGGAAAATAAAAACACTCGCGTATATACGTGCGGCAGAATCCTAAAGGGAGACTGAACATGTGAGCATTAACATACAACCTTGAACGGACAACATGGTTAGTGGAGTGGTCGTAATAGAAAGTTACGGAAGCTAAAATTGGAAAGTATCAAGCTATTTTGACCCTGACACCAAGCAATGAAGAAATACCCAAGCTGTTCTCGCATCAGATCGATCCATGTTCAAGCCGGAATGTCAACTCTGGTATACACGCAGATCAGAAAGTATGATGTCGACTATGTTACTCAAGACAGCAATATTCGAAGAAATCAAGGGAAAGTGTACAGTGAACCAAAGGAGAAGCAGAGAGACGAGCGATGGAAGAATTGAGAGCAAAGAAAGGATTCAGAGAAGACGTAATAACATCGAAATTGGAATCGGAAGTACACCCACAGCGATAATCTCCAAAGACGATGGAATAGGAATGAGGTTCATAAAGAACAAATGGTGAGTAAATGCGATGAGATGGTGGATCAGCACAATTACAAAGGAATCACTTGTCGAGGAGAACCCTAGCAAATGCCGTCGGAAGGCTAAGCGAAAAGGTGTCAAATTATCTTTATATGCTAATACAAAGATGGATTTCTTTATACCACCGAGGATTAACATCCACGGAAAAGTCTACCATGATCTGTTGAAACGATTGCCTGCTCAACAAAGAAATATTGAGAACGAAAATTAGCAATGGGGCTATTACAAATCCAGATAACGCAATTCCCGTTACTACCATTACAGGAAGGATATTGCGGACGATTGTAGGCGAAGTGATGTACACACTACCAATGCAAAAGGATAAGGCAGATTGCCGCAAACCCTACAATACCAAGGGTAAATTTGCAAACGAACTCGAAATCATTCACGAATGTAAACCCAGGTTTGTGCAAGCAGTCACTAGGATAATAACCCGGTAGGGTTTCAGCCAAATTTGTTTATTGCAGTAATGCATAGGACCAATGTATGAAAAAGAAGATGGACAATGGTTCAATCATCACCCAAGTAAAACAATCGTAGAACACCCAAGAAATTTGGATTGACGGAACTAACACAAATTAGAGTTCAAGCCGATAGACGTATCACAGAGTGGATTATTAATACCACCAAAAGATCTTGAATCAGCAAGAGCCCAATGTTATTCCCAGCACAAAGACAAGCGATCCGATCAAATATAGTGACTATTTCGGAGGAAATAAGTATGGAGAGAGACAATTACGAGCTATTATTATCACCAAGCCACTATCAACAAGCACAGCAAATATGATGAAGGCTATGTGGGTCGATTTTTGGTATTTGGCCAAATGATGGCAGGGATACTCGGAATTATTCTGATAATACAAATAGTCAGAGTAATACTAACCCAGATGCTAGCATGTTTGACATCTCTAAGCGCGAGAGAAAGAGTAAATTGGAAACTTGCAATTGGATTCTACCGTCTTAGCGAAAACAATGGTGTTGCATGGACACTGCAAAGGATATCATCGAATAAAAAGATTGTTGAAAATATTAACGCAAATGAAAGGGACAGACGAAGAAGTCGGACGTAAGTTCAAAGTAATAATGAGATTAGAAGCAAAAAGAACTCAAGAGAAGCAAAAAAACCGGGAAGTGGAAAAGTTGGATGAACCTCAGACGAGACGATGATAGTGACAACGACAATGATGATTTCGACGACGATGATAATACCAAGGAGGGACAATTTTGATAAATAAAATACAGCCACTTGGGAAAACGAAAAAATGAAAACCATGGGGATCACCATATTTAACAGGCACCAACTAATGGACCAATGCGACGACCGAACAATGAGAGAACGGATAAAATGGGAACCGGAAGATTACCCATACCGAACATTTATCCAACAGCTTATGAACCAATTGGGCAGCAATGGATCCACCGATGATCAAACCGGCTAAAAGTGTAGAACACGAATGGAGACACGAACGATTGCGGTATTACAGACACCATCCGGACCATCATTAACCATCACGGTCGAAGTAAACGGAATAGAATGGATGGCAATGATTCGATACCGGAGCCAATATTTTCGGCAATAAATATGAATATGCTACCAGGCAGACTATGGCCATGCATGAGGAGACAACCATGGATGTAATAACATGCAGCAAAACAATCCATAGCAGTAGTAGGAAGATATGGTACGATTGAATATAAAGGGGTTTAAGTTACAACGTACCTCGCAGTCATCAGACAGCTAGTGTATCATGCATAATTGGAACAGATGTAATGCCGGAATTGTTAAAAGAAATTGTGATTGATTTGAGTTCCATGAAATTAAAAGATAAAACGGACGATATGCACAATGAGAACAGAAGTAAGATGTTCCCGAAAAAATGATAATACCAGCACGCACCCAGACAATATGTTATGTCAAGGTCGATAAACGAAGCCAAAGGAGATATGATATTCGAACGCAAGTCAAAAATTCGAGAAGAGAAGAGAGCTACCATTGCAAGAGAGATAGTTAGTATAAACGAGGATAAAACAAGAGAACCCATCAACATCACCAATTTTGACGAGGAAGATAAAGTAATCTATGAAACGAGAGACTTGGGAAACTCACATACAATGATGAACATTGAGCTGCCAAGATAAAAGCGAAGGAGCAGACGAAAAAGAATTATGGACCATCGATAGCGAACTCCTAAATGAAGACGAAAGGAACACTCAGGCAACTACTGATTGAGTTTAGAAGATATTTTTGCGGCTTCAGATTTGGATTGGGTACCAGTGACGTACTCACATATTATACCATTAACAGATGCAAACACCATAACCCTGAGCCATATCGAATTGTCCGAAGCACAAAAACAGTGGCAGAGGAAGAAGTACAAAAGATGTTGATGCCGGAGTGATAGAACCTAGCTGTTCACCATGGCATTTCCAGTGGTAATGGTCAAAAGAAAAATGGCACCACGAGATTTTGTATCGATTACCGGAGGTTGAATGCAGCGTAACAAAAAGGGATACATACCCACTGCCAGATATTAACGAATGTTACGATGTTACATGGAGCAGCCTACTTTACATCTTTAGATTTAAAGAGTGGATACTGGCAAATCAAAGTTAAAGAGGAAGATAGAGAAAGACAGCCTTTAACCATCGGAAAAGATTTATATCAGTTTAAAAGATGCCATTTGGATTAACCAACGCACTGCTTCGTTTCAAAGGTGTATGAACTTGTGACACACGGATCAAACAATGTATGGTGTATATTGATGATCTGTTAATATATTCAGGTACCTTCGAGGAACACTTAATCGACATCAGAACGTATTCGTGAGACTGAAAACATGTGGAAGTTGAAATTGAAACCGTCAAAATGCGATTGGGCAAGGAGAGAGTCACATTTTAGGACATATTGTGTCGGCAAAAGGAAAGGAACCAGATCCGAGAAATGTTTAAAAATAAGAATTGTCCGATACCGAAGACCGTGACTCAAGTACCAGAATTTCTGGAATTATGCGGATACTACCGCAAGTTCATCAAAAATTATGCAACTATAGCAAACCACAATTCAGGAACTAACGAAAAAAGACACTCCATTTCTGTGGGAAAGAGAACAGCAAATAGCGTTCGAATCGCTAAGAGAACAAGTTAATAGCCTCACCTATCTTAATACATCCGATTTCAGAAGCCCTTTCTATTAAACCGATGCAAGTGGATATGCATCAGGAGCTGTGCTAGGACAATTGGATGAGAGAACGAGAAAGAGTATCGGAATATTATAGTAAGACGTTCAAAAGCACGAAAAGAATTACTCAGTCACAGAATAGAAGCCTTAGCAATAATCCAGCGATAAAACATTTAAATATTTATTGTGGGGACACGAATAATTATTACTACGGATCATCACAACCTCTAATTTGGTTGGGCCAACACAAAGAAGCCTCTAGCCGATTAATGAGATTGGGCAATGCAATTACAAGAATATTCCATACATCAAATTCAAGTCAGGAAAAGCACACGCAAATGCAGACTGCATGTCGAGATTTGTATTTGAGGAACTAATGGTCTCAATGACGTCAGACGAATATGCCTGATAATCGCGGAAGATATCGATTTTACCAACCGAAAGAACGAACAAAGGAAGACAATGAATTAAAAATAATAATCGAGTTTCCTGGATAAAAACGATATGAAAATATTCAACAACGATGATCGATTAAAAGAACCCATGGAGAAAAATCGTCACAGATAATACGATCGAGAAAGCTGGCTATTGGTAATGGATGGCGACAAACGGTCGATGTGCTTACCGGAAAGTAGACGGAAAGAAATAATGATTCAATACCATGACGGTAAATTGGGCGGACATATGTCACCAAGAAAACAGAAACAAGGCTTTAAACAGAAATATTATTGGCCAAATATGAGTGATGAGTGAAGAATGGATAAAGAACTGTTTGATATGCGCGACTAGGAAAACAACGCAGCAAATTCAAACCACCGCCCTTGAAACCAATGCCGATACCGCAGAACAATGACAATGATTGCAATGGATGTAGTTGGACCACTACCAGAGACCAACAGTGGAAAATGTGTACATATTGGTAATAACTGGATTATCTAACAAAGTTCCCGAAGCATTTTGCGATGCCGGATCAAAAAAGCACGAACGGTGGCAAGGATATTAGTGGAAGAGATCTGCTGCAGATATGGAACCCAAACAAATCTTAACTGACCAAGGAACTAATTTTCATGAGCGAGATAATAAATGAGTGACAAATTATTTCAGAATTGCCAAATTGAGAACCGCCGTACCACCCGCAAACGAATGTCAGACAGAAAGATTTACGGCATACTATAGACATGATGTCAAATTATGTAAGTAAACACAAAAGGATTGGGATGAATATATTGAGTTGTTCTAATGGCTTACCGAATGTCAATACACTCAGCAACAAAAATGAGTCCGTTTAACTCATGTACGGAATAGAATGCAACATGCCGATGGATCTCGAATACCAACCACCAATCTCGCAATATATGGAGATAGATGTTATGTGACAAGTTCAAAGAGAGAATGCAGGAAATATGGAAAACCGCAAGGATGAACATCCGATTCAACCAAGAAATTATAAGAATTGCATGATAAAAAGAAGAACGTGCAAAACCATCAATTCAAAGTCGGAGATTGGGTTATTATAGAAAACCCGAGATTAATCCCAGGAACGCACAAGAAATTAACAACGTAATGGCAGAGGACCGTATGAACTCATCTATGTAGAACGCGAACAACGCTCGAGTAAAGTTGGTAACAATCCACTAATTAGACACTATATGTGAATACATGTCGATGCAAAGCAGTATGCGAAACTGCACTAAAGATCCGAAACAAGGAGATATCACAGATCGCAAACAACGCACACCAGAACCAGAAGTGCGGTAGATTAACTAGATCAACAGTACATACGGATATTCATGTTGAGGGAGAAACAAACAGCAGCGCCATAAGGAACCCGAAGCTGGAAGCGAAGCCGACGCAATGGCCATGAGTCAAGCGACCATGGAATATGAACAGTAAAAATAGCACGATAAATTTTACCAGCATGGGCCAATATACCAAAGATACCAGTATTTAGGCAAACTGATGATAGTAGCAGAGATATGCAAAAGGACGAGAAATGCTGAAGGAGTACAAGTACCGCTCAAATGTATGACTAGTCCGAGATTACCAATCATGTTTCTAACAAGTGATTTGGAGGACAACTGGCCATTCCATCATGCAGTCAAGGCAGGACGGAAAAACGAGGCTTAGAGATCATACGAATAATGAAAACTGCAAACATCGACCAACTTTAAAAAACAGTAAAGGGAACACTCCACTGATGAACGCCATAGCAATAGCGCGTCAAGAGAAGTAACTCAGAGAATTATTGAGGACGGGATCCACGTTGAAAGAAAGGACAACAACACGAACCATCTTACGTTTTACGCCGTCAGGTCAAAAAGACCCAGTATAACTAAACTTATCACGGGAAATGCAACAACCAAGAAGCCGAGTGGTTGGGACAGAGCAGGAACCAATTCTGAGCCATCAGAGTAAACCTAGACAGAACCGCAACATGTTATCAATGAACAAACGAATAAAAGCGGAAGTAATGATATAAATCAATTCCAGAACAACGAAAATATCGTACTAGAAGCGCATATACTACGACACCAATGCCAAAAACCATTAAAGCAATATTACAAAGAAATAGAGCAGAATTGACAGGTAATTGGTGGAAATGCACAGAAGCACATTCGATGAAAAAGCAACTAGAAATACTAGTTGGGAAGCAAACGGAAACACGTGAAATATCAAGGACCAAAGAGGAACGAGAAGTATCCACAACGATAAAAAGAGATAATTAAAAAATACAAGAGATGATCAAAGCGACAAATGTCGAGGACGACATTTTTGGGAAAAAACCCGTGAGAGTAATGACGTGATGACGACGACGAAAGGATGGAATAACAACCAGCGGAAAATGACAGAGAACAGAAATCCTGAGGGCGGAGAACAACTAATTATGATGAGGTCGTTGGAAGAAGACGCAGATGATCAATGTCGAGTGAAGATCAAGGATTCGACAAACAGAGAACAAAAAACGAAAGTCCCCACTACATAGCATATGTGTCGAAATCAAATCCATGCCATCCTAACTACAAAGAATTTTATATATTAACATCTATCGGTTTAACAGAAACAAAAACAATATGAGAAGTCGTAGAGAGCTTTCCAGAAGGCGAAGTATTTATGATAAAAGTCAGTGATTACTACGAAACGCCGTCGGAATATTGTTGCAACTAATGGAAGGAACAGGGAGTAGTTGTTGATTCTCAGATCGTAACAAAAGGAAAGATCTTAGCGCCAAAAAAGAGATCCCGGCTATGTGGAGATTATGACATCTGTGAGACAGTATCACAGAGGAAAATGGAGCTAGAAAGAGCCATGAACCCGGAGTACATTTCCAACTCAACAATTTTGGAAGAAGGTATTGAAATAGAAAGATAAGGAGTCGATCAATTACACATGGTAGTGCATCAGAGAAGAACAGAGACCATCTGGCATAATAACTGATATTACACAACAGACAACAAATTCTTCTGGGGAGGAGGTCAAACCAAATACCTCTACTGTGGTATGCGCAGGACACAAGTGGTATTAGTATGTAAAGGAACAAGAACGCACCACGAAAAGACGAAACCACAAGAGTATGTGCAACGAAACAAGGTCCATTGATGGGATAACAGACCAAGAAGCCAAACAAATCAGTTAGTACAAAGAACACAACAGAGCAAATCAACGAATTAATAACAACAATAACATGATCAACGAATTAATTAAATACGAAGACGGGAAATGCAGATAACTATTAACCTCAAAAGAAAGGTGAAGAGGTAATTACAGTCAAAAACCAAGAGGGAGAACCAATCATAAGGATATGTGTAATGGATAAGACGGGAATAATCGACTGTACAAACACCGATAGATAAAGGTGCAGACGCCAAAATGGAGAGCAGGAAACGGAAAAGAGCGATACAAGTATGTTTCCTTAAGAAAAGGAGAGAAACCAGCGTATGTCAGCCAATACTCGACAAAAACCCAATTAATAAATTATACCATGGATACCCCGAGATCAAGAAAGGGGGAGAGAAACGAGAAAATCACAGTCACCTTAACAGAGAAGGAGAAGGAACGATTACGTCAAGCATTCAAGAAAATCAAGGCACCAAAACGAATACTACAGGCAGTACAGTATTAACGACAGAAAAACAAAACAATGGAACAACGATAATTACAAAGTATGATATGGATAACTACGCGAATAGTAAGTACGATAATAGCGTTAGTAATGGTTCATGGCTAAGAACACAAAAGATGTAAAACAAAACCGAGAAACAGAAGAAAATGGCCCAAGGTAGAAAATTTGATACGTATTCCAACAGAAAATCTGAATCTAGAAGAATACGAGGTGGTAGAGGATCCCGGATCAGCGGATTGTGGATGGTCGGAACTACCAAGGAATACCCACACCTAACGAATGGACACATGAAGTCGATATATACCGACTAACGCCGAAAGGTATGTGGGAATGCGCACGCTGCATTCCGGCCCCATTGCGACAATGGTATATAAAGGAGGAGTTGTTGTAAATAATGTATAAATGAAAAATAAAAGTAGTAATAATAGTAGTAGAGCATGTACAATAATAAAAAGTAGTAAAATTAAAACAATATGTAGAAAAATCAAACAAGTAATGATGACCTGTATTATAATAGGAATGAACCAGAGAAACCGAAGAGACAAGAACATCCAATGAGATCCACATGTTGTTGAAGTAAGAGGGAAACGCCACTAATTTAATGTGGCATCCAGTAGACATGATGAAATGAACATGCCGAAACCAGCCGAGTCAGCCAACAGGATCCATGTGGAGGGCACAGTGTGAATTAAGACCCAGTTGACAAATCAGACTCAAGAGCATTGGGTACGAATCAAACGGCGTTGATAGAGAGTATTAATAGGAATGCCAATAATACTTACAAAAATAGAGGAACAACATCAAATAATCGCGCAACTAGAATATAATAACAATCAGTAATCAGCCAAATCAGATGCAAGCGGAAGAAATTAGAAGGTTTGCAGGAAAATCGACAACATGATGATATTGCCAGTTTAGTCGAGTGGATACCGGACTGCCAGGAACTGGGAACCGGACCTGCGACTATGATTATAGGAGAGAAAGGAGTAAAATGTAAATAATCCTGTAAATAAATAGAGTTATAACCAAGTAAATCCCAAGATTAAAAAGTATCATTGTAATAATGCAAAACAAAGCGGAAGAGAACCGGAGAGAAGCAGAGGACAAAAGATTAACTATGAGTTGATGAGAAAATACCAAGCCGAGCCGACGAGTCGAAGAGGACTATATGTGCGATGCAGCATGTTAAAACTATTAATTGGAGGCAACCAAACTCGATGCGGTTGTAGATTGTGCCGAGGGTGTGATATAAGATTAGCCAAACTAAAGCAAGAAACTTGTCCAGGATGCGGCGAAGCATTTAAGTTGGTTCCTACTGGCACGATAACACCGGATAGAGCAAATGACCCTAGAAATCAGAGAAGTGAAAATAAGATGCACCCAAAGGTCATGCGAATGGACAGGTCGAGTAAAGGAGTGAGAGCCATACCGACGTATGCGAATATTAGAATTAGAATGCAAGCATGTAAGGAAAGTTTCTTACGAAAAGGA